>JXWZ01005173.1:0-14724 GCA_000956215.1 Anopheles farauti No. 4 | reverse complement strand
GAAATCATCAATCACGTTGGACAGAAGTACTCAAAATATGTTTATAAAAATTGAAAATGTTCTTTCTAGAAAGTAATTTTGCATATTTTTTACTTATTTCTTTTATTTTAAATCGTTCGTTAAAAATAAAACACCTTCGGCGTGAGAAATTGTATTTTACTCGACTTGGTACGTTTTACAGTGCCAAACATCATACATACGATATAGCCATTGTTTATCCAGAACGCCTACTGTTCTTGAAACTACTCCCGTCAAGGGAATCGAATACATTCTTAAGAATGCATCTTGAAACGAGAGTACTTTGCCAAGGAAAAGGTAATAAATTCTAATTCATTTGAGGCTTAACTTTGCGCTCGAACACCACAACCCGGTAGGGTGCGGTCTGCAAAGCGCCGTGAAAGGTAAATAAAGCGTTCAATCTGGGCGGGGTCGTAAAAAAGACAAAAAATAAAATACCAGCAAAGCATCCGGCAGCACTTTGGCGTTTTGTTTTTTTTTTCCCCCGTCTCTAATGGCAATCCGACGGATCCATGGCATCGGGAGAACTTGAAGTGTTTTGGTCTCCAGTTGCAACGAGCAAACCGATCGGTTCCCGGCGGTAGTGGCGGTGCCACCGCTTGAATCTGTGCTTCCTTCGCCGAATTTCGGGCCAGCGCGAAGGCAAAAGATCGAGTGGGTGAAAAGCCTCACCGAAAGGGGGACAAACACTTTCCGGAGCACGACGGACCAGCGACGGAGGTCGATTAGATGTTCATGCCCCTCGTTTGAGGGCAAGTTAGTGTGGTGTAAGTTCCGGTTGAGGTTTGAAATGAACCGCTCGTATGGGTTGTGGTGCCGGCAACGATTTTTGAGTGGACCGGGCACGGCCGGGATGATGAAATTTCCAACCAAAACTGGAATGAACCGAGTGATGAGTGGTGGGGACAGAAAGAGAGAGAGAGAGGAAGTGTGGCAGAGTTTCCCTCCCCCCACCCCCACCGGGAGTAGTGTGGCAGAAGTTAGTGCAGTGGATGTGGTCGGCTTAGGGCTTTTGTCCCCGAAAACGACCGGATTTGTTCGGGGGCGAATAATCGAAATCGCTGCGCAAAGTTTGCACTATCCGTTGCGATGTCGACTTCAAACGAATGCTGTAGGTCATTAGAATGGCCGTCAGCTCCGGGCAACGGCCATCGAGCAGGGGATGTGGCTCTTCCGGCACCGTAATTTAATGATGGTTTTATTTGCTTTTAATTTATCGCTTTTATGTTCAGTTTAGCGGTAATGGGAGAGTGTGCCTCAGTCTGTAATGAAATTGTGTGCATGTGGACCAAACGCACCCGACGGTTCGTTTTTTATGATGCTGAGTAATCATTACTTAATGAGATAACTCACATCGCATTGTCGTCCAGCGGTGCGCGCAGTCACTTTGATGAACGATAAACTGCCCGATCGTAGGGGCATTAGCGACAGCGTGCCACCCGACGGCAAATGGTTTTAATTAGTTCAATTTTATGCGACGGTGTATTTTTTTTTTATTTCGTTCATTCACGATCGTCAATTGAATTTTCCATTTTCAAGCTTATTGGGTGAGCGCGATTTGAAAGGAATCACTTTTAATTTAGTCGATGAATTGTGCAACTACACTTGTTGTCGATGGGCGTTGAGTTTCAGGATGGAGGCGCCTGGTTGTTTGTACATTCTGTTTCAAGCACATTTTATGGCGCTATAAACACTTTTTTCTGAAATATTTCAAATATTGCCATTTCAAAGAAGTGTCGAAGAAGATTTAAAAAAAGGGCTTATCAATCTGAAATGAAAGTTCGATCGTGCCTTCTGTGCTGCATGACAGAGACAACTTTTATACATTTTTTTCAGATGTATAAAGGAAAGCAAAAGAAAGAGAGAGAACGAGAGATAGAAAGAAAGGGAAGAAAGTAGAAAGAATGATAAAATGAGTAATTTACTATACCAATGACGAACAGTACAATTTCGAGTTTACGTTGAAATTAATCACAGGGAATATAATCGAAAAGTTCACTGCTGTACGATTTGTATAAAGTAAAAGAATTATTTATGATTTCACTAATATGGTTGACAAAACTGGTTAAACATTTAAGATCACCGCATAATCTGAAGCTCCTACGATTCATCCGAATAATCATTAAATTTTACAGTACATTATTTGATTCTATAAAGAGAAAAAAAACCGAACTAAAACTACTATCATTCCGACCTTTTCTCGGTTAAATTTCCATAAGCTATCCGTAATTGAATGCTTTTTGTAAAAAAAAAGCCGGGGTTCAACATCAAGATCCTAGTAGAAAAGATAGGCCTTTAATCCAAACAATCGTTACAGGTTTGTGTATAAACCCTGGTTAGTTTCTCCATTATACCATGCTTCAATATTTTCGTTTCATCGTTTAAAAAAAAAGCGCACGCTTACGTTTAGGTTCGGTTTCTATTTTTTTCCCATAAGGTCAATCGGAACGGGTCGATACATTAAAATGCGAACATTAAGTTGCGTCCCACATCCACAACATACGCTTTACGGTGTGTCGCCCCTTTAGTTGGGGTGGCTTTTTTTTTGTTGTTTAGTTTGCCCTTTACGAATATGCTTCAGACGGGCTGAACAACGATATGCTTTTTTGAAGGTTGTCTTTTTTTCTGAGCACATGTGATTGACCTTGGCAGCAGCCACAGCCCGATGTAACCGGGCTGGAATTTAAAGCCTAACCCAGACGGTACAACAATAACTCAGAGCGAACTTTGAGGTTCAAAAAGGCCATAGGTGAAACCCTTCGCAGTAGGCCGGGGTGTGTTTACTTTGTTAGAAAGTGACTTTTTTTTTTTGGGAAGGAAAAATTGATTTTCTCCGGAGAAACGTGTGTTTTCCCAGTATGGCTCAACATTTTGCACGGCCTGAACCGAAATTGAATATTTCAATTCGTTTCGAATGCATTAAAATTTGTGAAAACCAGCGCAGCATCGATTGGCAATTTGTCGCTTATCGGAAATAATTATCCCACGGGCCAATTTGCTTCGCCACCGGTGGGCTACGTCAAAACCAGCAGCATCGGTAATCTAATGTACGAATTTGTTCTAAATACCGCATAAAACCTATTTATGTGTTCCCGTGCGCTACTAAATGTCCATTCGCAGCATCGGTTTTAAAACGTAATTTACAAACATATAAAAACTCACACACGCACACGCTCGGAACACTCGGTGAATGAAAAACCGCAGGCAGGATTTTCATTTGACCGTCGTTAGTTACCGAACCGGGCAGTCCCCGGCACGGGTATTACAAAAAGCTTCTGCGCCGCGTCCTGTGGCTTGTCATTATCAAGTACTACCATAATTACTCCTAATCCTTCCCACTTTGATGCGTGCGATAGTCCGGCATCAGCTGCAAATTGTGTGGAATAATTTCCATTCACCAGTGGGCAGCATGCCGGGGGAGGGAGGAGGCGTCGAGGGAGGGGCTGTCGAATAATAACGCGGCAAGCGGTGGGTGCATTACAGCATCCATTTTACGCACAACCGGGAACCGATGAGTTCATTTGCCAGGTAGATTTACCTAAATGACCCGACCGTTGCAGGCGTGCGGCGACTTTAGCTAATTAATTTAAGTAACATCGATCAAAGTCGGGATACCGGCCTCTAATTCTGGGTCTTTATCAGCTTGGGCATATTACACGCGACGGCACGCTAATGCTATTTAAGGCACTTGAATTGGATGCTCTGCGATATTCTATACCAATCAAGGTGTGCTAAAACATCGGGAAAACATCGCAGTGAATAAAAGCGAGCTTCTGCAAGGTTTCGCTGAATGTCACAGGTCACAAATATTCATTAAATATTGTGCTCTGTTTAGAAGCGAGCGTGTCACACTCTTTCCCCTCCGTATTTGTTCGGGCGCATTGAGTGCTGCAGCCGATTGATACAAAGTGCCATGCCTGGAACAGTCCGACTCAGTCCATTAGCTGATTTAAACAAGCAAACGACAAACGGGCGACCTTGCAAATATTTATGGAGCAACACTTCGCAGGCGTTGCAACAATCGTTGCCGGTTGCACTTTTCGGCAGCAGCACCTGCATTTATAATGCATAAACGGTTCCGGCTAGCGGACGGTAGTGTTTTCTCTCGAGCGTATGTCGGTGCGCGCTCCCGTAAATCGATCCCGGATCATTCGCAATCGGGCAGCGATCAGCATTTCGGTGCAGTGTTAATAATCCTCATTGAATTCGCATTATTTGAGTTCATTAGCTGGCATGTCAGCCGGTAATGAATAGATGCACCATAATTGAGCTGGCGACGCCCCCGACCCAACGGAAGGTGGGTGAGGTAACGCTAATATTTCAATAGGTTTTCAACCCACCCGGCGTTGCGGAAAGGCTTTAAAAGGTTTGCCGAGCGCACATAGGCGAGGGTTGCACTGAACGCGTGTCGCATCGGAATGATTGATTTATTCGCACGACGCACTCACCATGTGAGGTGCATTATGTTTTAATCACTTTTTATTCGTTTATCATACGGAGGTTTTAACTCGAATGAGGTACCATTTCATAAACTCTAATTCTTTGCAAAATCGTTATAATATCTAATGATTATTTCTATTAACCACTACAACGTAGGCTGTCATAAAACAATAAAATTTTTCAAACATTTGTTGAAATTGGTATTGGTATCCAACGGAAAATACACTATTTCACTGACAGGTGTCGAGTTTGTCATATGAGCTCTCAATTAAACTTGTTTGCCTTTATGCAAAGTTATGCAGTCGTGCAAATCGAGACTCGTTATTGTATTTCATATTGAATTTCATTTACCGTGCTTAAATTTGCTTTGGGTTCAATTTTTTCTCTCGTTTCGTTATCTTCCATGGTACAATTCGTTTAAAATTGATTCTTCCTTAACGCCATGTGACGAACTACTTTTTGGTTTTTATTGCCAAAGGCCTTTGCGATGGGCTTGGATATTAATTTTTTTATATTTAATTTATCATTCAAAGTGTATGTAAAATTATGTGTCTGTCCGTTACATAAAGTTTCTGATTTTATAGGGAATTTTGAAGTAATTTTAATCCAAGTTGAGCAAATAATTTCATTTATCAAATCGAATAAATAAAGAACCGTTTCGAATGATAAAAAAATGATAGAAACATGTTTTGAAAGGATATTTGTAGGCATCACAACAAACTAAATATAAAAGTTATTTTTTACCTCAAAATTTAAAAATTAATATACACAAAATAAACAAATTTGGACCTGAGAGAAAAGAATTGATTTTGGTAATCAGAGATTAAATCTTCATAGAGTACTATGGGATCATCCATCACGTTCCATAAGATTCTTACCGAGTTCGGTAAGATGTTTAACTCATGTTAAACAGCCCGTTAACGCGTTACGCCTGTTTAACTTAAAATATTTTTGAATCCATTTTTGATTCAATTTCGACTTTTGAATGTAGGAAGATTTATAAATCGATTAAAATTAAAAATTTAAATTGCAATATTAAAATACCTATGATTTATCTACATAAAATGATTTCCGGGTAATTCCATATTGTTCGTCTGTTTTAAATAAGTATGCAACCATGAAGGTGAGCAGAAAGGTTTGGAAGAAACTTGCGGTACTAAATTTATACGCCACCGTCAGAAAGAGAAATGGGAACCATGTACGTAACATTTTAGTTTTGCATAAATGACACCCGTTAAATTTCTTTATCGTAATTGCAACGAATTGACAAACCTGTTAACAGTCTGCAAAAACTACAACAGAAAATTGGCATTCAGTAATTTCTAACTACGTGATATGTAAGTAATGAAGGCTGCCACTGAAACTAACTTTCTCTCTAACACTCTTTTAGTGTTATTTTAATAATGCACACCTAAGCTAAGCGTTTTCTCATTAGTTGTCGTAATACAAAGTTTTTGGAATGTTTACTAAACCACTTATTTCATGACAAGATGAAGTTTTCCGTGTTTTGAAATATTCTAACATACTTGAGAGCCCACAAACTGAGCCATACACGCAGAGAAAGCTCCACCAATACGAGCTTGCATTTTCACAAACACCGCACCTCACACTACGACGGTTGAACCGCTCACCATGGAGAGGTTAATCAATCTTCCTGCTGGTACTTCGTGTCGAATTTGACGAGCTAGAATGCACAGTCCGGCACGGCCGAAGTGAAGTGCTACTTACCAATAATTAATAAGATCCCTTGCCGCATTCTGCCCACCCCACCCCACCCGGGCAACGGGCGGAGTGGAGTGCATTCCCGTGCGAACGACTTCGAGGAACCAGCTTCGCTTCACTGACCACCTGTCAGTCTCGTTTTGTGTCCGTGCGCCAGTTGCTTGATCCGTGCCCGTTTGATCCTTGGATGCCGCACTTGAATGCGCTCGTGACTGACAAGATGCATGTCTTGCCGAACATTCGGGCCATCGAAACCCGCCTTCGACTACGGTTGATGCGCCTCGTGGGACTGTACGGCACTGGGCGGTTAGTGAGCAAGGGCGAGTCGAGCTACATCATGTCTGAAGTACAAAACACTTTCCGGTGAAATTTACCATACCTTGTTGTACGCTTGAAATTGGTTGCTTTCAAGGTTTACGGACAAATGTACTAAACTACTTTTGAGTGAAAATGATATATTTTTTCGGATAAAAGTATTTTTATTAACCACTCTTTATCATGTTTGATGAATGCAGAAATAAATGCAGGAATTGCTTAGATGTTAGGAATGTATTATAATGAACTATGATAATGAATTATAATGAATACAACGAAATAAATGATCGTTTAATAAATTTTATCGAGAAATAAATGATCAAAATAAATGATCTTTAATAATAATGCAGTTTAAAGATGCATTTTTAGATTTTATGTAAACCTTCAGTTATAGCATCATATTTAACATTTTTCTAACATGGCACGAGAAAGATTTCGCACAGCAAACTTGTTTCAATTACTCACCCATGCAGCGACCGTTTCACTGTTCAATTCATCGTTTTAGCAGCACTATGCCGTTCGCTTTGTTGTTTGCTATTGCCACAAGCTACATTGGAAATAATGCTGCAATCCTCACCGTGGAATGTAGAGAAAGCAAAAATGCATCACATTTGCCGATGGCGATCGGGCGAAGGTCCGTGTCTGTTTTCCTTCATTCAACTTCCTTTACGTACTGTCGTTGCACGATGACCACGATCTACTATGGTGTTAAAACAAGCTACAAAAAAACGCACAGTTTCAAACAAAACAAAAAAAAACCGAATGCTATAGCAACCAAAAATTTCACACCATGTGGGATTGAGTGCACACTTCCCGGGCGATGCTGTGTTAATTGATTTGATCGAGCACGCTACACGGTTTCCCGCAGTGCAACAAGAAACACGCCAGCAGAAGCCGCGCGGTTTCGCGTGAGGCTTTTATTGTACGACGGACGTACGGATTTGAGCGAATGTGCTGCCTAAGCCCCAGCATAGTGGGTGCCCCCGGGCACATTTGCCATTCGGAAGAGTCATTAATGTTTACGGTACACACAAAAAAAACTTCTCTTTTCAATCGTTCACCCTGTGCGCGATTGCTCGATGGACGGTAATTTGATTTCCTTTGATTCCAACCTCGGGTTCCAACCCGGTGCGGGCGACCCGGTTCCCGGTGGCACTTTAATATGAGGATTTAATGTTCTTTTTTTATTGAATTTACAGTAGTGCTTTTGGGTACGAGAAATATTTTAACGATTTGCGATTAGCACGTATGAATGTCGAATAGCTTTCTTAAGTTATACCGGGGATAAAATCGGTTAGTACACTTAAATTTTACTTTTATACTTAAATGTTACCCTTCAAAATTTCTTCAACCAGAGGGTGATCGAGCAGTGGGGATTAAAAAAAAAAGAAATTTTAATTGTAAAATGACACTGAATAGTCAAGTGATGCGTCGATTAACACCTGTCCAGATTTCAGATTGTTCGTTTCTGACTGTCGACCTTTTTCAAAAGTTCGAAAGGATAAAATTATAGTAAACTGGCTAAATTGATTTTTTTTATTAGATAGAAATAAAATTTGCTACTCCTTTTCGTTGAAATCAAATGCCAGAAGAAACTGCTGGTTTTTGGCATTTCGACTATTTGAAAATACTATTTTTTTTGTATTTCGACATAATTTCGGATCCAGTCGAGTTTATGTCAGGTTCCAGTAACATTTTAGGAGAAGCAAAACATACAAATAACCAGATTGTGAAGTTGATATGTTTTTTTTAACAGTCAGCAGAAAATATTATCCATGACGTTCTTCAAAAACTAGCAAATAGCTTCATGCATATAAAATGTTCCTAAACCGAGTATCAAGTTGATTCAACTTGAGTCATTAATATAATTTTAAGTGCTCTAACACTAACACAAACATCTGAATTTAACTTGTTAATCACCAACAAAGGTAAAAATATAGCCAAGCAACATTTTTTAGTACATCGTCTTTAGATGAGAGACTATCTGGCACTATATGTTATATGCTATTATATGTTTCATACATATGATATTAATATATATTGTAAATGTATAAAAAATATAACATCTATTTAAATAACATAGCTAATTCATATAGCATAGAACAACCTCTATGGGTATCGAAATTCATAAAAAAGAACAGTGTTGCAATAAAAATGAAAAGAGAATTTTAGTTTCGAAAGTATTTCTAAGAACTTAAAATTCGGAACATCTATTAGGACTTTATTTGCTTATGCTTTTTTTACGATCTTTCACGATCATGATTGTACCTGTACTATTTAAACTTTATGAACTAACGATGTATTAGTTAGGTTTAGTTATTAGCCAAGGTATTTGAAAATGTTATCTGTTTAAATAAAAATAAACCAGAACCCACAGAGCGCTAGTTGAGTCAACGGAACAGAATCAGCGCGGGACGTATTGGAAAATACAAACCTTATAAATGCAACGCATGTAGCTCAAAATCAAAGACTACCAACCATCGCGTTTCGTTCCATGTTGCATTCCAAACCGACGCGGCAAAGAACTTCCGACTGCAAGCCAATCATTCATGCGATTGAGTAGGAAATAACCACCAACCATCGCCACGCTCGTTCGCCGTCCATGTCCGACATGATCGTACTTACGGAGCAATCCAATTCCATAATCAGCTTAACCCCAAAATAGGGTCAAGCTCGAAGATTTTGTTAGTCTTTCGGCCGCAAAGAGATCTTGACAGGCGAAGAAATCGTTACGCCAGACAGCGTTTCGAGTCGCCGTTTTGCTGCTCCTGGTCCTAGCTGCTGCCTAACTGTCGGGCGTTCGGTTGCATCACGGTGCAATGCTCGTTCTTTTCGATTGGCAAAAGCCACCGGTTCGTGGTTATCGTGTTAGCACTGATGGACTTCTTCCATCATTACCTTCTTTGAAAAGTGAAGCAAAGCATGGCATACTTTGCCTAACTAGCAACTTCCATCCACTGTCACAATCGCGCCGAGCCGGGAGCTGGTCCTGGTGATGGTAGACTCCACCGGTTTTCAGCCAGCTTTCAGCCAACGGGATGCCTCCTCCTTCGACCGGGTGTGGTGTGCTTCCTGTGCACACAGTTCCATGTTCGCTGCTGTTTGCTGCCGGCACACCAGCCACTGTGTAGTTAAAGGAAGATAAAAATGATGCTGTATCGATGCGATGATTCAGCTGATTCAGTGGATGGAGTTAATCAAAGGAACACATTTTTCATCAAACCAGCGGTGCCGCTGGTTCCGGGAAGAAGCTGACCGGCTTCGCAACCGAAGCATTACATTTCCAATTTACCGTGTGTACACAGAGTGGAAAGCCGGAAATTCGTACTCACATGCTTCCTTCACGTCGCAAATAAGCCCTACCGCATGGTCTGCAAAATTGACCACACCGTTGAGGTGAAGCGATGGCCGATCAAGGCAAAAGGCATTTGCTAAAAGACTAGTCAATCTAATTTGATGACTGTGGTGTTGGGGAATAACGTTTGGTTTACATGTTTTAAGACAAAATAACATTACGATCGAGCTGAAAATGCAATAGGTGGTGTTAGTTAAATCGCGAACGTCACTTGGCAAAAATGAAATTTCAAGCACGGGAAATTTTTGAGAGCTTGTGCCGCCGTAATCTCTTTCTTGCCTAAAATAAGTAACTAAGTCCATTACTATTAAAATCTACATAGAACCTTAAAATAAAACATTACCATCTTTTCCCCTGTTTCTTTAACACACGATTCATGACTTTCATAGTCACTGTTTGAAATATCTAGCGATTTAATCTTTATTAAATACTACCGAAACACCTAAGCAACCCAAACATTATTGCCACTTTATGCAAAATTTACTTTCCTGGCGTATTCAGATGCTGTTCAAAACAACTATTCGAATTGTATTTTAAAAATCAATCTGTTGATCCATACGCCGTTTGTTTAAACAATCATGTAGTAGCAGAAAATGGTTAGTAACGCACTTCGCTAATAAAACATTTCTATGTGACTAGCTAAAACGGCCAGGTTACAGGATTTATGACAAAGTTCCCAACTCGATTTTGACTTGTTTCGTTCTGCTTATCCATCTACCTTAATCTAACGAAACCCATTTACTGATGGATACACCAGTTTCAACTATTGACTTATAGTACCACAATTTGATTTAAAAAATTCATTAGAAAATTAATTTATATTACATTACAGTTACATAAAATGTCGATATACGATTCAAAAACTATCGATGCTTTTTCGAGTGTAATTTTCAAATGGCTATACGCTATTTTTCTAGATTTTAACTTGGCAGTATAAGATTTTAAGATCAAATACGATTTTTAAAACCAAATGCGATTTTTAAAACGACGCGCTTATTCCGTCATTCTCGTTTCGATCGCTTTATCGCTTCCGAACAGTTTTTGTATAATTTCTATAATTTCGTCTATAATTTGCTTGATTTAAGAACACTTCAAGAACACTTTGTTTTACATTTTGTTTTTAGAGCCTGAATAATGCATGCAGTTATTCAAGTTCTAAAAATAAAATGTGAAACAAAGTGTTCTTAAAGCCCGGATATAATAAATCAAGGAAATTATAGACGTTTAAGGTTTTTTTAAAATTTTATAACTACGTTTCGTTTGAAAAAGTTGATTTGTAAAAATGTAGATAAATGTTTAAGCTGCAATAGAAAAAAAAAAGAAAAAAAGAAATTATAGAATGAAAGAAGTCTGTGAAAGATATCAGTGTGATTTTTAAACATGTTGCGTTTCGTTAATTTCAGATTGAAATGTTGGATTGGGTAGTGTGTTGAATTTTCGCAAAAGAAAACAAGATCAAGAATTTATTCTGCTTTGCATGCATTCAAAGTTTTATCGAAACATTCGTTATCATTTGTGTCATAAGCGCAATTAGCACCTTCTAAAATGTTCGAAACCATCTCCTCTCCGAAACCGAACCCAGGTTCACCTACTAATTAGCCTCCATCGGCAACATAGGCATTGTTGCGGCAGCCGTGGACAAACAGGCGAAGCGGACGCTTAGCTTCAACACTATTTGTGTACACATGGTCAATGCGTCGGTTCGCAACAAACGTACACCAGCAGCCCAATGATGGCTTTCTAAAACCCACGTGCCCCCGAAACCGCCAATGCACAATGGCGGCTTTGACTTCGGTGCCCTCGTTTTGGGGCATGTGGCGAAAGGAAGAGTTTTGTTTGAGTTACGGAGCTTATAATAACAGTAATAATGGCTACGAGTCTCTAATGAAATGGAAAATTCAAACACTCTAAATACTATCATCATGACATGAACGCAGCATCGAGGATCCGGTATGGAATTGCTCCCGATGGAGGTAATAGGCGAGAAATGATCGAAAACACAATGTACGGCTCAACTGACCCGGCATATGCCGGCAAAGGTGCATCGGCGCACTATATCGTCACTGTGAGCGGCAAAAGTGGGCTATTTGAAGCCCACCAGTGACTAGTGAACCAGCGGACGAGAGGCGGAATGCGTTTCGGATGGTGTTGCACACGAGTTCGAACCGAGTGGAATTAAAATAAAGCTCTCGGCCGGGAAGTAGTGATAAGCTAGTGTCGTTTGTACGGTGGCCCGTGAAAGAACGGTTTCGGAAATCGTTCCAGCCCACACGTGCCCATTTCGGGGGGACGAAACGTCCGTAGTCTCTTTAGGGGATTGGCTGGTAAATCTGATAAACGGGTTTGGTTGCTTGCTTACCATCGGGAAGGATTGTTGTTTACGTGGTTTGGTTGGATTGCGTAATTAAAAAAGATGGAGGTATAATTTGGAGAGCAAAGAAGCAAAATCAGTATTTAATACCTAACGTAGCTTTCTCTATTTGGCTTAGAAATATACAGAACGCTATCTCTAAGCAGCTTCAAAATATTCAAATAAGCTTGAACTAAATTTTGTTGCCAAACCTCAGATATAAAGACCGGAAACAGTTAAATGCGAAATGGTTTCGATTAGGATTTTTTTTAATATGCTAAACGATATGCAATAATGTTAAATAATAAAAAAGAAATATCACCATAGACGAAATGTTTTTTTTAATTCACTTAGGTTCTTTACTATTTGGTAGTATGTATGGAAATGGAGAAAAATAGGACAAAATTGCACGAAGAGTTAAGGAGCAGCTGCAACGTGATGTATGTTTCGTTGTTTTAAGTCCGACAAAAAATTCCCGCCAAGACATGTCCCGTCTTCCTGCGAGTATGACATGAAGAAACTTTTCTACCTTCGGCCGTCCTTTCTTGCTGACGGGCACGGTTATTTACGAGCCTTTATCCTTCGTACTATAATTGTCCGTACCGATGCATGCACAGCGTCCGGTTTGAGGCGAAAAGAAAAAGAAAAATAAAAATAAAAGCCCCATTCCAATCCATTCTCGACCACGGAGATTCTCGCCGAGTTTGTGCGGCGTTCGTGTGCAGAGCAATACGGAACACGAGCTTGAATGATGGAAGCGGCCGGTTTCACCGGGGCAGCCATGTTAACCGAACGCATCAACCGGAAAGCAACTGTCGTTCTTTGTATAAATCATGCAATCATGCCAATGTCTCCGGTTGCTTTGCGAATCAGCTGCACGACCTATTGTGCATGGGAGTGCGTTTTTTCCTCTCTATCTCTCTCTCTATGGTCACTGGAGGTTCCATCTAAAATACTGTCACTTGCAGCGAAACAGGACTCCTACCTGTTATCGGTCTAGTGCGGCAAATTGATGGGAAAAAAAACCAACACAATGCGGCATGAACCGAAGTGCGCGTTCTGTCTGCGATGCCGTACGATGTTTGGTCAAATATTAGCAAATTAGTCAGACCGTACCTTCCGAAGCAATCAGAGTATGTTGTGGCTTCATTTTGAATGGAGAGAAAATAGTTTGCGGAAGGGAATAGATACAGCTTGATGCAATTAACTCGTAATGAATGTATAAAATGGGACGGAAGTCGTTCATCGTTTAACAAAGGAATACGATGTATGTTACGATTTTAACCAGCTTGTACTTAGTTGCCTTAAGGGTCGTTTAATAAATCATTGAAATGATTCAGTCACTAGCAGATTAGTTTTGCTGAATAAACACAACTCAGCAATGTAAAGCTACAGCACTACGATGACAACATATACGAGAACTATGAAGCTTAAAATTTGTGGCTTGCTTATCCGTGTCTGTTGAACGTTGTGCATGTTCAGCCATAAATAGTGCACAGTTCACTTCATAAATACAAATTAAATTATGAACCTAAATGAAATCTATTTTAGCATCGCAAAAAAGAATTGCGAAATCACAAACGTTTTAGCCACACAACGATATACCACCGTTCGTCACAATTAAGACCGCAGTCGTGTGCCTGGGTGCTTGTAAAAATCTCAAACATTTAAAAGGTTGACCTTGTTGCAGCAATAAATCTTTCACCGGCCACGACAGCAGCTTTTTGGCAGCGTTTCGATACGGAAATTGAAAAATAAATACCAACAGCAGCAAACAATCCCCCAAAAGTGGAGTGGAAAGCGTAATTCAGCGGTGAAATGCAACAACCGTTCGCTTGCACGCTTTTTTTTTGTCGTAAGCGTTCACCGAAGGGTAAGCAAATGGTAATGAAAAACAACGAATGCACCCCAATGTCACGTTCCGTAGAATCAGTGAATTGCGCCTTTTTATACTTATTCTATTCGTTCGCGTCGTCTGTATCTTTATTTGAACGCTGTATGCTTTTTCGCGTTAATTCATTCGTTCGTTTTCTTTTCCACTCCAGTACCTGCAAATCGATAGAATAGAGTCGGCGAACATGCGACGAGAAAAGTATTTTGACCTAGAAAGCGCGTGAAATGCAGTACCCTTGAACGGAAATGAGGACGTCTTAAATTGCTACGGAATTCAAGCTTCATTTTTGCTTGTTTGAAACATACGGAAAGTAGGAAAGGTTTTTTTTTTAATTATAATATTTTTGCTACACACTTGTTATCCTAAGAAATCAACAACAATTACAGAGGCTAAAAATTTGTATTTCATAGTAAAAGTTTTAATTATTTTCATCATCGTCGTGCTGAATTTGATACGAAAGTTTGTTTTAATACACAACGAGCCTACTGTGATAAAGTAATTGCTATATTACTGCTATATCTCAGGAAGTCTTGAGATTTTTGGGTGGATCTAGAGACAATTTCCAACATAAGAATGATAGTAAATACCCTTAATATCGTGTGTATGTGAAGTGGCACTATCTTTCAACAC
>JXWZ01005171.1:0-13609 GCA_000956215.1 Anopheles farauti No. 4 | reverse complement strand
GTGCGTGCGTGAGTGTAGTGCTTTCTCTATTGCTCCCATGTCTGTTTCGTTGCGCTTTCTTTCTTTGCTCCTTCTTTGCAGCTACTTTCATTCGGTCTGTATTTTTCGCATTAAGCTTGTATTTTTTCTGTCTTACATCCGTCTGCCTTTTATGCCTTTCTTCGCGTTTCCCTTCACACGTTTCACACATTTCACCACCACCCAGTCGTGGTGGATGCATTATAATTCGAATGATCGCTGTCTGCCTGTGTCTTACGTGTGTGTTTGGTATAGTTGGAAGTCAGCTGTAGGTATATGTGTTTGTGCGTTTGTTAAGAGGGGTGGGGGAGGTCGATTTTTATTGTTTTATTTTCTAGTGGCCTCATTTGGAAGTGCGGTGCGCTTATAGACCCCGCCAAACGCGGGTTCCCAGTTCTTTTGTTGGCCACAAAACGCTACTACAAATGCACAGGGATACTATCACCATGATATGGTACACGGACGGCCACCGTAACATCGCCAGCGGTGTTGTGTCGGTGGAAATCAATTCTTCCATGTTTCAACCCATATGCATTCGTCCAATGGCTGTATTTCTTGCTTCCATACAATTGTTTGATCAGCAGATCTGCAGTGGTTTTGTATGGTTTAGATTTGGATTGAGGATACGTGTGACGTGTTGTCGACATCTGCTTCTTTTGAAGTTGTTGCTTACAAATATGTTAATGTCTTCTGAATGTAATAAAATAGCACGCACATTTAAACGGATGTTTATTAATCCGTTTAAATGTTGCAAACTGTGTTTATGGCAATTTATTTTTTTACAATTATTTATTAATTATGTACAAATGCAAATGTATAGAATTATACACTGATGACACATTTAATATATAGTTATGAGTGGTAAAACTGGTGACATGTACATGGCTGACAGATATGATATGAGGGTCAATGAAAACGCTCTCTTCTACTTGATCCCTTAAGCAGGACAGATGTGAAATATTAAAAAGCAACCACCACGTCTCATTATTATATAAATAATTTAATTTACTTATTTTTATAGCAAAACAACAGTCTTTACCAGTTTAAACTCATTACAGCTTAAACTTAATCAGTTTAAACTCATCATTACACCTTTTCATCCTACTAAGTAATGTTATTTAATTTTCTAAATGGTCTATTTTTGATCGTTTTTGATAAGAAAATGTTAGTTTTTTCTTTTTCATTAGTCGGGCATTGAATATAAAATTCATCCATTATCTTTATGCATTGGTTTTACGACAAATTTAATATATTATAAAACATTTGCATTACAGTTAGACCAGGTACAGTTAGACTGGTTACTTGACTGTGTTTGAATGCGCTGAGACGAATGTAAATTGTGCCTACGAACGACTGGTGGACGACGACCTGGTAGCAATGTGCATTCATTCATATAACACGAATATTTTATGCGAAACTTACGCGGCAAAAATCGTATAATACAAGTCGATAGCGCGCGTTTGGTTGACACTGTTTTAATGTAACGAAAGCGCAATTCATACACATTGGATCCCACGACATTTTTAAACACGTATTTCATTGCGTGGGATGGTTTCGGTGTCACAACAAATCAAAACATTTAACTCAATCCCCTTCTTTCCACTGTAACGTAACGTGTACTACTTACAATTGTGTTCGAACAGCTTTGGGTTCGATATAGATATACCAACGAATTGAATTAAGAAATCGTGCTTATATGTCCGCTGAATATCACACTTTTCATTTAGCACCTTGAAATATTGTTTTCTTGCAGACAAACAGAAGGTGTTAAAAACGGGGAGTCTGCATTCCTATTGCTTAATGATAAATGCAATCGATTTACTTCCTTGAAGTGCATTAGTTATGTTTATATTAGATAACAATGATAACAATCCTCTTATTTATTAGAATTAAGATATTTTAATATGTTCTTTGTTGTTTTTATTGACATCTAAGCTTTACTAGGAAATAATATGACAATGTGGGGGTATATGCGTTTGTCATTCTCACGTGAATGTGTTGCGTCCGTTTGTTTACCTTCCATCGTCTCATCATCGTTTCGTCCATTCACCTTATACTGGGATGGTCACCATCATGGTTCGCTGGTGGTCAAACAGAAAACGGAGGGAAATCTATCGAGCAAGGTTGTTACAGCGAATCGTGGATGTTTGTTTGTACGTTGTGTGCTGTTGCTTTTGTGGTCTCTGTTGTTCATATTGATTTCAAACGTTTCGAGACTGTAAGTCGATGTAAGTCGACCCACCTATCATCTTTGCTGTACATGACCACTTATCCGGTTAGTGGTGTTTGTTTCTTCCTCGACCCACGAATTGTTTCTGAAGGCTCATTTCTGAAGGCTAACGTGGGGCTGTTATGATGGGCTTGAACAAATGTTCAACTGTCAACGAAAAATCCTTCACCGACAGCGAAAGTTCAGCCTGGTGGAAGACTTAATTCGTTAAAGGACAACTGAAAGCTCTACGCCTTATAACTGTAGCCATTGGCTTTAGTTTTATTTACGAAGCATTGTTTTTTGGTCGAAGTTGAGGTGTAGATTCAGTTTAGTAGATATTTCAGTCACATGATCTTACGTGCAAAGATTGTATAAAATTTATGTTCAAAGACTTTCTGCCTTAAGTTTAAAAACTTTTTGCATCAGCACAGTAGTATGTTTGAAGTTTGATTATTATAAATTTAATTAACATTGTAGAAAACACAAAACTGCCTGTTGGTCCTAGGAGATATGCTGGGATCGGCTGGACAAAGAACTTTTGCATTTAAATTAACTCAATAATAATACGACTAATCCTTCTCCTGGGAAATATAGAAGCGCATGTTCCCCATTATAAACAGAACAGGTTCAAGTGCCAGCCCGGGTGGGTTGGGTCGTTGTTGACGATGGTGTGTGGTCCCGTTGCTGAGGGAGAGCAGATTGCTGCAGAACTGGTTTTACTAATGAGTGTAATTTGCATAGAAAGTTTAGGTCAATTCCTCATGGACGATTGGCATTTTTGCGATCAAGTCATCAAGTCTGGCAATCCCTTTCTCCTTCACAGTGCAATTCTTTTAAAATCGTTTGTCGTGATACATATATTATATGTAATGATTAGCTAAGGGGATTTTCACTTTCGAAATCGTTTTAATAAATCGTTTTAAGTAACAATTGAATTTTTATTCCAAACATTTGAACGGTTCAGTAACAATTTTGTCTTGATTATTGATTATTGATTGAGTATTGATCAATCTTAATTACTAAGCAAAAAACTCATACCACACGTTCTTATCATTAATACTCTTACAGATTAGTTACATGATATGACGTTGTTAAGATCATCCGGTTCTACACTATCATACTAGACAATTGGCTCATTTTTAAATGAACGGCACTTTTATTGCTGCTGCTTGAGCATAGTATAGGAAAGACCAATCCTACTTTCTCTTTCCGTATTCGGATTTCACAGTCTGTCCCGATTTTAAAGTTTTTTTTTCCTCGGAAGTACATTGCGACTTTATCCGAGATTTCAAAAAAGGCCGATATGAACGGATCGTTTTGACATTACTACGTCATATCAGCTTTCGTTTATTCATAACAGCGTAGTAATATAATATGCAATCTTAATATTATGTATATTGTTATGTTCATTTTGTCATGTAATCATTTTCCGTGTGTAAAATATTTTCAATATATTGAAGTCGCTTTGAATCTCGGTTATTGAACGTTGTTGTTTTAGTTCTTGAACATCTTTAACGACCACGTTATTCGAAATAAGCACACATTCTTGTCAGCTGCAGTTACGTTTCTAATGTTCGTCTCCGAAACGTATTACTATGTTTCTAAAATACACACCTCGATCTACGTGTTCGATAGTCGTATGTGATCGATTGAAAAGAAGAAACAATGTAAGCAAGGAATCTTTTTATCGTCGTGGGTAGGACTGGATGCTTTGTTAAGTTCATATCGATTATTTCATGTGCGATACACACCAACAAACTGATCGATGTGCAGTTATCATAATCGGAGGATTTTTTTAAATATTCTTTTATGTTCAGATTATGTGAATTTTTGAAGCTACAAATAATGTAATTTGCGTATTTTTATGGGGTCTTCGCATTTGTAATATGCTTTAATATTGTTCGTTATTTTGTACTATGCTACACATTCAATACGGATATAACAATAACAACAAAGTCTATAACAGTAAGAATACGTCTATATAAGACTGTTGATTGTTGTAGTGGAAGGAGGTTTCTGATGTTGTAGGAAAGATAAGTAATCAATAACGTTGTTGTAGGGAAGGCGAAGAAGCAACAAAATAGAAAATTTAAAGAAAAGAGAAATTTGTTTAATTAAAAAGGCTATAATTTATTTTGATTTTTTTTAGCTCGACGCCCAACCTGACACGATTCGTCTTTCATTTGTGGTGATTCTTGCGAAGGAGACATGTTTCCGGTTAAAGAAATGTCCAAATTGTCTTCCTGTGAGAGAAAGTCTCATCGTTTGCCGCATCACTTTGTACTTTCAAGACGATAGACTCCTTGGAGCATTCCGCAATGCACCGAAGGTTGTGTTGAGGGAAATTGTGTTCTTCCGTCGTGTTTTTATCGTACCGGAACGTTCATTCTGGTCAGCCAACTAGTCAGCCGTTAGTCAGTGACAAAACCTTCGTGTGCAGACTTTTTTAAACGTTGAGGGATATTATTCTTCATTCGACCGAACCGGTCGCATCGTAACTCCATCCTCAGAGTCCTTGATGAGGCCACGGGTTAAATAGATGGTTATGGTTCAGCCTCTGGGGTGGGGTCTCTGGTTGTGGGATTTAGTCATTGGCCGTGCTGTGTAGCTTAGGGAATTCTGCACACTTGCTGCTTTGGAGAAGAATAACCCAGGCAGGATGTCTTGAGGATGTCCTTGCGCACTTAGTTAACGAATTCGCAACCAGACGGATGGTTTCGCCATTATGTGTTGTTTCATCTTTTCTGGGTTATCTTCATATCAAGAAGAAATGAGTAGAATTTAATATCCGTGTCGGTCATTTTTCATTGTTCGGAGGTTTTTAATATATTGGTATTCTATCTGTGTATGCAAACTTTTTTTTTACTTATTGTGACTAAAAAAAAAAATCGACTGTCGAACCTTATATGGCCAAACAAAAAAGCTTGTAAGATTAGTAATGAAACAAAGATAAGATATCTCAGATAAAACCATCTAATATATGTTTACAATATCGAGTAAACATTTTTTGGAGGTCTATACATAAAACATCGATGATTGCAGGCTACCATAAATAGTAGCTATGTGTATACACTTTAGCATAAATGTTTATAATTTAACGGTGCTACATTTAAATTGAAAAGGTGAATAGGGAACAGTATTATATAACGTTTGTATGTAAATTTAGCACTAGGCATTTTTCAGCGATATCAAAACAACAGGTAGTCATAGGAAAATCTAATAAAAAATGCTTACCATATGATAATACAAAATCTCCGTAACATTGCTTTTATTTCGTTTTGGCATTGACATCTGAAGCCCATAATGGGTTTCTTGAACAAAGTCCCCCGAAATAGCATGATTATCCTGTTTATTGGATTGAAGTTCTAGTTATCGTACAGGAACTGTGATTGTAAAAGGAAACCACGGTGTGGTTCTATTCTCATAAAGCGTAATGTAAACATTTAAATTTTTAATTTTTCTGAACGGTTATGGATGGCATATTAATGCACTAAACTGCATACATGTTATATATTACTCCTCGATAACGCCTGGTGTTAGGTTTCGATGACGAATCATCAGTACGAAGTTTTTGTTGATTTATTTATTGCCGCAGCATCAACATTGTTCTAAAAACAAGAATAAAACCAAACGACGGCAACGACACCAACATTTAGTCGCTTGCTGTTCTGCCCTGTTATTGCCGTTCCTGCATTTGTACCGAGTTGCGCCCGATGTATGCGCGGAAGAGGTTGCATGGAATGTAAATTTTGCTTTTATCAATTTCCATAAAATAAATATTGTCGTTAACTCTCGCATTCTAGTCTATGTTCCTAGGGTATTCAGAAAGCAGAGTAGGTGTATGCGTCTGACACGGTAAAGTATTTTTTTTTTTGTATGCAAATGATCTGCGATCATCAGCATTTCTGTTGGAAAACTAACTATTGGTTTGAGCGAAAGCAATATATACACGAGGGTTGTGAAATTAGAATAGGGTTTTTTCAGCAACCTCAACGAATGACGATCCCCTGCTGATGCGATGCAGTTAGGGTATTTTTCTATCGTTTGTTAAATTGCTGCTTTGCTGCATTATTCCACGTGGGTGGTAAATGCATCGCAGGCAAGTCAGCGTTCTTCATGCTTTCTCCATCTACGACGCCGTCAGCAATATTTGTGTATTACATGTTAGCGAATGCAACCGTACCATTTCTGATGGCTGAAATGTTTCCGGAGGGACATGGTCGAATGTGTTGGTTGGTGCTTCAATCAGTACGAAGAGTCTTAAAACCTGTTCCTGTTATACTTCTAATTGCTCCGACTACAGTAGTTGAATGATTTTTTTGCTTGTAAAATAAAAATGTTATAGTTAAAGAAGACCGTAATCTCTTAATCTTTCTTTTCTTTAAGCACGTTACTCTAGAAAACACATATTTATGTCTAGATGATACATCTTGTATTGTAGCTATATGATTTATATCGAAGAGATGGCAGTAGCTATTTAATCATATTTATACACGTTCATATATTTTTTTTGATAACATCATCATTTGAATATTAAAATACCAGTTTTGAATGGAGCACAATATTTGCATTTTTTTAAATTGATTTTTATAGTTTCAAGTGTGCCTGTTTCAAATATAATCTTAGTTAATTTTGTTTAATTTTGATTAATCCAAGATTAATTTTGTATTGATACAATACTCAACAATATATCTTGTTATTAAAGAATGGTTATGGTGTTACGTTATTGTTTTTTTATTTTTATATTTTTTGCTGTTGCTCAGCTTTTGGTTCCAAAACACATCTCGAAAGCACCGAAACCGACATTACAAGATATTCCAGTGATTGAACAAGAGAGACACTTTGGGGTTTGGTGAATAGTGCAAGAGAAAAATAAGCATGATTGACATCCGTTCATTAAACCAACTTGTCTTGAATAGTCATTAGAGTAAGATATTATGTTAAATATTCATCTATCATCAACAGTCAAGGTAGTGTTATGTTGTTAACATATTTATATTCTGTAAAGAAATTTGATTATTCGTGATTCTGTTCAGCTGTTGGTCAACGACCTAATTTTGCAGGGTCATTGAAGTTGTATGAATGATTTGTAGCATCTAAGCTACAATGGCTACTTGACTTTATTTAACGCTAGCTTAGATCTGTTTTGGGATTGCTGTTATTGTAAGTGTAGTATGCAATAAAACTATGACAGGGGAAACAGACTGTCGTCGTTTTATTTTGACTTGCTTCTTTTCGGTTTCAATGTATGAGTCTTGTAGTTTTTCCCGCCATTGCATCTAGAAGGAAAGCTTTGAATGACGAAAGGTGATTAGTTACACCAAGATAAACTAGCGGTAGATGTTCGGAAAGTTAGATGAGTAGATTCCGTATGGATCCGTGTGGGTGGTAATGAAATGGGAGCAGCCGCTAGTCTGATAGCTACCTTTCCTGACCGAATTTCGAAGAATAGCGGGAGATAATATGTCACAGACAGTTGGCTCATTCACAGCCCTAAGATATTTAGTTAGATATGCGCTGTTGTTCTTTGCGAGATTTTAATTAATACTACCAAATTGTATTTGACCGGTTTTGTAATATAATTGTCAGATTACGATGTTTCTATAGATAATAAAAATAGCCACATTGGTAATCTACAATTTACTGAATATATTCTTTGCATATTTTGTTGCTGGATCTCGTTAGTGTGAGGCTGATACGTTAGTACATTATGTCATTCTGCGCATGCTTTCCTCTTTAAATCGATGCATTATCGATAAACATAAGCTATTTTTGTACAAATGGGCCATTACACACCAGTTCCAGTTCGTATCAGATTGAATGACACACGTAATGAAGGTTTCTGAAATATTGCTTGCGCTAGGAAATTACGTCACATATAAGTTGATACTTTAGCAAGGCGGACATTGTGTTGGAAATTCGATAGTTTAATTATCCGTCGAGCGACCCTTGTACTAAAAGTAAAGCAATAGTATTTTCATCTACTTTGGAATCCGTATGCCAATGATGTTCCGTAGATATTGACTGCTATAAGGGGCGGTATAGTGTGCACATTAATCGGGTGGGGTTCGTCCACCACTAATACAATCGACTTCGCTTAGCTGACAAGAGTTGGTGGGATGATTGTTAGCTAATCGATCCACCTGTCAAGATAACAACACAACGACGTACGTACGTGGTAAGTTGGCCGTCATCCATCCAGTGGATTGTGGTGCCCAATGTGTGAGCAATATACGTGCCAGCTCCTCCATCACGCTCTGCCCTGTTTTCGGTGCCATTGGGTTTTTTTGCCGCACGCTTAAGGGCTCGCCCTGATGACGTGTTTTAACAGTGGTCGTACTGAAGATGGTATATTTTTAATACCGAAGAAAGTCACTGTTTGTTTCCCATTAGCTACCGATTCACGCCCTCTTAACTTGTATCCAGGACCTCAACTTGTATCCTGTCCAAACTCAGTGGCTAGTAGACTATTATCCATAGAGCGTAGAGTTCATTAATGGATTGAAAATATTCATATTTATTCCATGTAGGTTTTCAATAAACAGTTTTAAGGGTGTAGTATTCCAATTTCATAATAATAACGTCTGCCTTGTTCCCAGGTAGTTAATATATACCTAACCTTAAAATTCGGGATGCTAGCGTGATTGAAAACGAAGACTGCAGAAAATATGAGTCATACCGGCTACTAATCGATCAGTACGAAAATTATTGAAATGTACAGGGCATGTCCGAGAATTGGAAGCGAATCAAGTTTAACAAACGTTTTGAAATGTAGCCACTTCCATCTGCAAATTGATTGATGAGTTTTGTCGACTAAGTCTGATACAATTTTTGAGTTAATTGTTTTGATGAAATTTATTTTATTTCGTATCCCATTTTATCATTTATGAATGAAGACATGTGGATGTGTGAATACTTCACTACTTAGCTTGTCGTACCGAAGCATGTTACGAGTTTAAGAAAGCTTTTCTGCGTTTAAGGAACTTTCCATTTTGGATCCGCAATAAAATAACAAAGTTTCATCATTCTCTCTCGTGTTATTTACCTGACATAGATAATATATTATAGTATAAATTACTGGACGATTGTGTTTATTATTGTTGATGCATCAAGGTATGGTGATTATGGCGATGGAAATGTAATTATTTTTTTCACTAACTCTAACTATCAGCTAGTGCACAGGATTGCATAATTTTTGTTTTGTGTCCGAATTAATTAGATCATCAACAGCTGCAAAGCGTATCACCGTTATAGTGTCTCCAACTTTATAGAACATTGAAAATTACCGGACGGAATACGGATTATTGAAGAATCACGTTGTCGTCAAGCACCGGAGCTGCGATGACCTCCCAAGCGTGATGATATGATGTGCCTTGTTTCCTCAACATTTCGATTCGTTGGCACTTCCCTGATAACGACAACTGATTACTTCGCTTAGGCGGATGGAAGGAATAGGGGATGGGATGGGCCGTCAGTTGTGGGTTGTGGTTACCGGAGCTGACAACAAAGCGGTCGAGTGTAATCAGCAGACCGGAGAGAGACGTGCGAATATACATTCATAGTGTTTATCATTTCTTGGTTGTAATCGCGACATCACTAACACGTGCTCTGACCGCTGCTGCTCTTCACGACAATTGCTGGTTGCTGCGACGTTGGCTCAACGAATTATTCCGTCCCCCCTCTATCATTGTCTGTGTATGTTGCAAGAGACGACTAGCTTAGTGATCCCCACCGTCCAGTGGATTGGGGATTTTTTTTCCGTCTCCTGCTGGTTTCCATTTGGTTGGAATACGCATATCGAAACAACTTTTGCGTTGTAAAATAAGCGGGAATATAAATTCACGATGTAACAATGATGAAACAGTTGTTTATACGAAATGTAGGAGATTGAGATGTTATGCATTTTCATTAAAAAACAACATTTTATTTCGAATAAAAGACAGTGTGAAAGGGTTTCAAAGGTGACAGATTGTTGGTCATAAATGCCACATTGTAACAACATTAAATGACGTGACAGCGTAGAAAGATGAATAGAATTAGGATCGAAGACTGACAATTTGTGAGCTCACAGCTTGTTCGCGGTTATTTTATCGGGCAACAGATGGTGAACCAAATAGTTACAACACTATTTTTTGACTCTCTTGAGGATTTTTTTTTAAATAAAAACCCTTTGATAGGAAATGTACCAATAATTTTAAAAATTTCTATGTTTTCGAAGTTTAACAATAATATTTTTGATTTGTGTTGCACATGGCTATTCGCATTCAATTGCCACCTGTGGAAGAGGGAATAAGGACGCGTTTGTAACTGTTAAAAAAATAGAAGTGTCTAGTTATAACAATTCCACTCGAAACAGCTGGCATGATATACCCACAGCGTTAATTAAATTACCCCACACAATTGTACCGGGAAGAAACAGTCATGCGAAACGATGATTCTGCGGCTTTTTGATACTAGTAAACTAACAAAGCATCGTGCAAATAATGGCACCACGATCTTTTCTTTTTCTATAGCGGTAGAAAGACAATGCTGCTATTACTGCCCTGAATCGGGTGGAATTTTCCAAAGCAAAACAGTCGGCAAGTGTGGCATAATGGATGCTGTACGAATATTTACTTCCTTAGCGAGAAAAAGTGGAAAGCCACAGTCAGTTGATATGCGTATGTGTTTGTATGTGTTTCGATGATCTAGTATTACGCTTTCTCATTTTTTTCATAGTTTTCTTTTGCCTTGTGGGTGCCTCAACGCTTTTCCAAATGATATGTTATCGTTGGTATCTTTTTTTAATCGTCTAACATATATTTTTAACCGGGAACGATATTATTTTAGTTGTATAAAATAAATTAGGATAGGATAACTAGAAATGAAATAATAAATAACGTGCAACTTGATCAACCGTTACGAATCGTTTAGCTTTATGGATTGCTTATATTGGAACATTTGATGGATTACTTATATTGATGAGTCTTTTCCTTCTTCGTTTCATTACAGGTAAACACCTTTATGCATTTGCTTACTCTAAGGTAAGGTATACTAACATGGAAGAAAACTTCGTCTTTTGTAATGCACAAAACTCCATAAATAAACTGTAAACTTTATTATGATGTGTATAATCGAACAGCTCAGGTGATGAGATGATGAACTGTTGAACAACAAATCTCTGTACCTTATCTTAAATGCGTGTGTCTTGTGCGTGCGTGTGTATGCTTTTGTTACTTCGTAGCATTTTCTGTAACCCGTATGTCTAGTGCTGAGGGAAAAGTGTTTATTTTGTAAAAATGTTCGATAAAATGGCGTTTCTAATTTAGTTGGTTCTTTGACAGCACGGTACGAGTCAGGTATTCGTCTCTTCGATGTATTTTGTTCTATTATTTCTTCTTTGTACTCTTCCTGTTTGTAGTTGGTATACTAACCAGAACCGAAAGTAAACTTTATTTCAAAAGAACTAATTCATAAATCTACACTTTATGAATATAGTTATAGAGAAAATTATTTGGCTATAATCGAATTTTACGTATTTTTATAGAAAAGAAAGCGCATAATAAATTCATCTATGATGAAATAAAGGTGGATCGAGGAATCATTAATGGATCTGGTTACACACTTTTGCTGGTAGCTCATATATCGCTTGAAATACTCTACTTTGGAACAATCTATAGCAACAACTTTAGTTAGTTAGTTGCACAACGTGTTTTCAACTGCCACGCTGGATCCAGCATTGTCATTCAGGCACGTTCTTGGTCACGTATGGGTTTGCTGACCTTTTTGGTGCGAAGAGTGTTTTGCTGCAAGCTCCGCTTCGGTCACGATCTTTAACCAACGGACACAAAAATTGCTTCACTATGACGCACCTTAAATGACTAACATCGAAACAAACTATACCTTACATCACCGCTACTGCTGAGGGATGGATGCTAGAACAAAAAATGCCCGACAACAGAAGGTGCCGTTGACTCTCTGGTCACTTTTGACATTTAGCACATTTTCTGTACATTACCTCCTCTCGGTAGCTGGTGACGTCGTGTGTACAGAGCACGAAAAAGGCTAAGACCTAACCATTGAGCTTTTGACGTACTTCGACTGCAAAAGCGGAAATTACTTTGGGATGCCATATTTGTTGAGCTTCTTTGGAGCTTCACGTGTCGTTCGTGTGTGTCGGATGGTTATAAAATTTTCGCGCTTAGCAAAAAATATTACAATGAGAACTATATATGCTTTTGTGCTGTACGTGTGCAAAAAATGAAAAGATACAAAATCGTTATGTTGGTAGTTGGAAGCTGCTTTGACTGTCGTCGACTGATCATGCTACTAACAGCAGCATTAGGTTGCGAAAGAACATTGGTAAACGGTACCAGCGATGTTGTATTTGTATTAAACAGTTATCGGCAGTTAAACCATCTTGCGAATTATTTGCGAATTAATCGTGCGAAATTTTGAGTGTACAAAGTTTAATACATTGTTGTAGCATTCCAGTTTTAGATCTAATTAAATATAGTGTGTCTTACGACTGAACCTTTTAATAAATCATACACTCTATGGAACAAATAGTTTGAGTAAATTTGCTTCAAATTTAGATTCTCTACAGAACTTCAAAAAGATCACAACCATTCGAGTGTACCGAGTTCCTTATGCTAGGATAAAATAGCAAGAGGCTTAATTAACAAAAGACGTTTAGATGTTATTTGTTTTTTTTTTTAACAAATGTGATGATGAAATTACTGCAAAGAAATGTTAGTGTAATGCAACTCTTTTGGAATCTAACCTGGTCGAGAATCTATTTTAGGTGAATTAAATGGGAAAATAAGTGTTAATTAGTATTAATATTGCGACGATAGTAACTATATTACCGCTCATTCGCTTAACAAAGGAGATTGTGGTTTTTACTACATACAACAGTGTGTGTAGTGGAGAGGATTGTTTTTGTACCCGTGGAGTATAATCGTCAGTGAATAGGACAGAGAAACTAATCTACGGCAACACGTACGTACCGTTTCAATCGCATCGTTCGCTAAATACTCCATATGAATTGAAATTCCGATTTCATTTTTAGAAGCTGTTTTCACTGTAGCTTCAGTTTTTGACACACATCTATCGCTAATGATCGTATTAAAAAAAAAGACTATACTTTGAATCATGTATGAATGGATTTCTAACGAATCGCGCACATTCTTGTCAACAACAACACACAGCAATTGTGATAGACTTTCCACGCCGCATATGTAGTCAGATTATTATATAATTTATTTTAAAGAATAATTGAAATGATTACATTCAAATTTAACAAAAATTGAAATGGTTAGATGTTCTACAGAGGCACACATTTTCACATTTCGATAGCGATATAAACTTATTTTGTGTACAATTTAGTATCGGTTACTA
>JXWZ01005166.1:0-21987 GCA_000956215.1 Anopheles farauti No. 4 | reverse complement strand
AACGGAAAGAAGCACACTGGCGGTCCTTGGTTGTAAAAGATACCCCTGAAATAGACACTTTCTTCAGCTGTGACACAATTTCTAACTAGTCTAGCTGATTCCACGGTTTTGCAGTGGATGCAAGACGATTTGATCTGAAGAGTATTGTGGCGATACAAACTTTCTCTGCATTGCTACAGTTTCGTGTTGGTTTTGGCAACACGGTACAATTGAAACTTCGCATTACTAAATAAGCAGCGACATCCGGAAGCACTTTGTTCAGAGGAACTGCATCTTTAACACGATTGACGTAATCTTCTTGGAGTTATCACTACAACCGTTTTACGTAGTTTGCTGGCGTTATGGTAGCAAAAACAATAATCTTACCTGTTGTAACATAGTGAAGCTGATTTGGTGAACCTTTGAGTTTCTTGTTACGACGCCTGTACAAGGTGCAGTTTTTCTTCAAGCTTCTAGCGTAATCCATTACTAACACTGGAAACGGAAAGAATTATAAATTACAAATGTATTACAGTTGTACTACACAATCGTCTCGTTAGCATCGCATCGTCTCGCCTAAAATACTTAAAATTACACGAATTATACACGCTCACTTTGCATAAATCAACACAATAATGAGAACGTTGTTTTCCAAATAATGAGAAGTTTCTGACAGATGACAAATAGAAAAATAATTAAACTGGACATTCTTCGATCAGTTGTATGAAATAAAGCAAAGCTATTTTTGAATTTCCACTGTTGTTGACGAAATGTTTCGACTCAACGACAAATTGAGCAATATTTCAAAAACATATCAGCCGTTCTAAAAAGTTTTCACGATTTTCTGTTGTTGCCCCGACTTTTGCCAAACTTTCCCTGGCGTTACATAGCAAAGCCAAAAACCGGCCATTACTCAGCGACCATCCTCATACAAAAAAAAAAAAAACTGCAACTCCACTATAACCTACAGTTGCAGTATGGTTGATTGGGCAGATTGTCGAAGTTTTTTGTAACGTTCGTGGCGTGACGAAAGCAGAAAAAGGAATGAAATCAACCCCCAGTAAAAAGTATTCCTTTCACCCCACATGCACCGAATGAATCATTTAAAAACCCGACCCATTTTATAACTTATCTATAGATTCTTTGAAATATTTCTGCAAAAGTAGGTTCAAACATAAGCATGAAGCATTAATAAATAATACGGGATTTGATTTTAGATGAGAATGTGGGTGGGAATTTGGTTCATTTGTATTTTAAAATTACTTGACAAAAATTGGCCTATTGTCGTTTGCTTGAAGAATTCCATTAGACCAAACATTTCAATTAGCCGCCACTAGCGGCGCTAGTGATATTTTTTTAAATAAATTATGCGAAAACGCGTTCTGCTTTTCGTGTGCTCTTTCCTCAGTAGTACACTGATTAAACAATGTGCGATGTTGGTAAGGAAAGTTTGTAATTATTGTAGTAGAAAATTGTAGATATACATGTAAAAATACTGACACAAGAGCATACTACGTTGTACCGCTTCAATTTCACCTTTTATCATGAGCTCTTGTATGTATACGATAAGATAAGATAAGCACGTCGTGCTATTCCTCCCTCATAGTAGGAAGTAAGCATAACATTGGGTGTGATGCATGTTGTGATCCAGTTTAACTCAATCGGTTTGCCAGTGAGGTGTTACCGTAACTGCCGCTAGGATTTAGAATTTTTTGTGTCATAGTTGTGATATCTTAGTCTATTTGGTGGTAAACGAAGGTGAGCGATTAAGCAAGTAATCTTAGTTCATCATGGAATCCTGCGTTAAATGATTTTAGGCTTCTAGTTCAACGTTTTTCATTCGTCCCCACTTTTGAGCAGCTTGTTCATTACGCACAGTATCACTTGTGGTGAACATAGCACGCGCTTTGCCGGGTTTTCACTTATCAGGTTAACCTGTGCTACACTCCCGTTAGCCGTGGAAAGTGTATGATAAGATAGTCAACACAAATACGGGGTGCGACGAATTTAGCAATACGTGTGTCTGTGTGTACCTCAGTCCAATCTAAGTGATAATTAACGTCAAATTGTTGGGAATAGAAAAAGAGTTGTGAATCATGAAATTGTCATCACAAACATACATGTAGCTCAGAGTCATTATAAAAAGTGTTGAAGTGAAGACATTTTTTATAATTACAAGATTTCATCACACTAAACATTAACCAAAGTGGCGCAACTAAGTGTTTTCAAATGATAATGAATTATCTCAAGTGCGACTTTGTATGACGAGGACGTATTCTGACAGAAACTAACGATTGTGAGTTCTTTGTACCAAAGTGTATATCATAGTTTGAACAGTGTACATAGATTCAACAAGATAGGCGATTAAATAGAATGATCCTGTTTACGAATGTTTGTGAATGGGATGTACTCATAGTTTTGATTATTCACACATCACTACTCCTGTTTCTACATTGATCCAAGCTTAATAGCATCTGGGGCAGCGTCTTATCGGAAAAGCCTTCGGTGAATACCAGCTGGCCTTCAAAATGTTGCCACACAAGATATAGGTCGATTGCGACGGAGCACCGAAAGTCCTAACTTTGGGACTTAGTAAATAGGGCGTGGCGCTGTATCATGACAGGTGCAAATGGTGTATTGTAGGCAAGATCACAATCAAGCTAAGTAAAACTCTTGTTAGATCGAGTGTAGCTCCATGTGACAGGAAGTTCTTCCGTCGACATGTGTGTTTATGCTTGGGTGTTTACAGGTACTTGATACTCCTACTCTCGCACGAAACAGGTACGCTTTATCTAGGTGTGCGATGTGTGGGGTTAGTCAGAGTTTTTACTTTTAATTTACTGATAACGTATATCTTCTGATTCACCATCCATCATCGATTGGGATCGTTTTATGCACTGCATTTCTTAGGACCTGCTAATGACTCATGACCCCCAGCTTTGCTTTGGAATGTAGAATCTATTTCCCATTCCCTCGATGTTTTAGCCGAAGATTCGGTGGAAACAAACACGAACAGGTGAACGAGCGCAGGTGAATTTGAGGCAGGCTGCACGCCAGATTCCTGGAATCGCGACGGGTTGGGTTGTGACTCTTATCTTATCGCCTGCGAACGAACAGCCTTACGCAAAGCAAATTCCACCTGCTATTCCACTGCGAATAAAAGTTTTCCAATCGATGTGTGACCAGTGTCACTTCGGACTAGCTTATGTACGTTTATTTACACGTTATTTTTTGTCTCGTTTGATTTTTTTTTAAATGTTTTTTGTTGCCGCTACCAGCGAGCGTAACCATGAAGTTGTTGGCGTCGGTAACGACGTGTTTGCTGGTGGCTGGTTTCATAGCCGTCAGCGTTGAAGCGCAAGAGAATGTGCTCACTCGAGTGGCTCCGTCGATGTTGGAGTGCTACGAGAATGCGCAAATCTTCGAGCGTGACAACCGGCTGCCGATGACGATGAACATGCTGATCGAGTTGATCCGCAAGGTGGAAGATACGCCCGGGTTCCAGCAGGATATCCGTCAGCTGGCCATCAGTATGCTGCATCGCTTCCGGCAGGACGGTATCGTGCGGGCACCGGGTGTAACGAGCATGACCGGCGTGATTCCCTTCAGTCCGACCGAGTTCCAGTTTACGAAGCATCGCGTGCTGTTCTCCCGTCTGCTACCGGGCAATGCGATCAACTTCCCGAACGCAACGCTCAGCTTGGATGAGAGAGTAAGTGGAGCAATAGGGTATGTGAAAGACGTACGATCACGTCTTAAGTCGCTTTCTTGTTTCAGTGTGCCATCCACTTCATGCTGTCCAACTCGATCGATCGTCGCGTCCGGGGAGATGAGAATGTCCGCTGCTCCCAACTGTCCCAGTACCGAGCGGCTCGGGTACCACGCGAGCTAGACTTTAAGGGTAGCAGCCGGTTCCGCACGAACTATCTCGGTGACAATGAAATGCTTGCCCAGCCGGAGATGGACCGTATACGGGAGCACATCAAGAAGATCAAGAACAAGTCCGCTTCACCTGCCCGACTCGAGATGGATCCGGACGAAGAACATCTGGAAGAGAACGATGAACCTCAGGAAGCGGCTGTGGAGGAAGAACCACAGGAAGAACCGATCGAAGCGGCCGGAGAGGATGAGGAATCACCCGGAGAGCCACTGGAGGAGGATGAATCGCTCGTGGAGATCGGTGATGTGTCGGAGGTGGTAGACATTGCTTCGAACGCCATCAGTGCCTGCCCGGTGGAGAACGGTGTGGTCTACACGCCCTGGGGATCCGTCATGGCCGGCACGGTGTTGGCCGGCATTGCCGCCGGTCTCGAACCGCAAACGGTGCAGCTGCGTGACCTAGTCTCCCGTACCGATCAGTACCGCAGCCGTCAGGTGCAACCGTTGCGCGTGGATAACCGCTGGGCGGCGACACTGTCGGGAGATTTGGCGGAGGTGACACTGTTGGATGCCCCGTCCGTGGGAAACAATGTGCAGGTCGGTGCGGCTGGTGCCTGGAACCGAACGGTTTCCCCACGCTGGTACTTCCTGAGCCAGCGCGAACGTCTCCAGATGACGGACACGGAGATACGGGCCGGTATCGATGGGTTGCTGCTAGCGACAAACATTGCCGAGTGGCGTAGTCGTGCGAACAATCTGCGGTTGAGCCAGGTGTTGGATATGTACTACTCGCAACGGGGCGTCTTCAACGATACGGTACGGTCGTGCAATCGGCGAGATCTCTTCACGACCGTCGCACCGATGCAGCAGCTGCGGGAACAAACGGTTTCGTTTAGCACGGTGCTGGATAAGGAGATGCAGATGCCGTTCACAATCACACAGGACGCCATAGCGAACTTTGCCGACAGGGCGACCGATGCGCTGGCGAACTATATACGTAAGTAGACACTCTCGGAGTCTTGCTAGAAGTGGCAGTCCTTTCTCCAGCGCACACTTTGTCTTTTCTATTAGCAACCGCGCTAAATGATCTCTCATGCGAAGCAACGGCGATCGTTATGAATGATCCGACCATTTGGCGTTCTGCCTCCGATCTGTACATCTTTGTCGATGCTGCATGGCCACATCGTGATGCGTACTCCGTCGTGTCGTAAGTGGACGATATGAGAAATTGCCTACACAAGTAGTAGCTAATGAGTAATCGTACCGCTCTCCACCGTTAGGAACATTCTTGATTCGGTCGACGTAGGTCGCTTCGGAACGACGTATACGATTCTGAACGCTCGGGATGGAAGCGTAATCGTGAATACCACGCAGTTCCTCTCGGACTTCCACCTCACGTACACGGCTCAGCGGCACGAAACGCGTAAGTAGTTTGGATAGTTTTTCTTTAAGGGTACAATCCATTGCCGCCACTCCGTAACGCTTCCCAACTCAACAGTGCCGACCGGACTAAACATCCCGAACGTGTTCCGCCGGCTACGCGAGGAAACGAACGCGTTGATGGCTGCCGAACGACGCAACAATAGCCTGAGCGGGCGCTCCAAGATTGCGCTGATGATCGTGAATACGGATCGCGTCAGTGAAGGCGATACCAACTTTGCGATGCAACATCTGCAGATCTTCCGCGAGGAGGTACCGGATCTGCGGTTCCTCTATCTGGCCGCCGGCGATCCGGGTCGGTTCAATCGGTTCGTGCGCGAGGAACGCCGGGATGTGTTTCCGTTGCGTGAGCTCGAGTCCGGTTCGGTGATCGATACGATACGTGTCCAGCTGAGCCCGGTCATTCATCGGATACAGCAGGAACCGCGGCGGGTGGTGAACCCGCGCTGTGGGCACGATTGGGTGCAGGAGAACTGGGGCTCCAACTCGATGAACCAGTTCGTGGAACCGCGCGGTGTGAACTTCTACCGGCTGCATCCAAACTATTTCTTCCGGCAGGGCAACAACAGACGCTTCCGTATCCAGGGCCACGGTTTCGCTTCGCTCACCGTCTGCCATTCGCGCTGGGCCGAATGGCCAAGGTAACGAGCGCTAGGGTGTGGGGCGCGGGCTGTCGGCCGAAACTAATCGAATTTTTCGTTGCAGACAAAATACTACTGAAAACAGAGACACGATCCAGTGCCGCCAGATCAATACGGATGCGTATGATATCGATCTGTCGAATGCCTGTGACGGACACTCCGTCATCCATACCTGCCCATCGCTGTTCGTATCGGTCGAGGGTCCGCAGAATCCACCGACGATTATACGCTGCTCGGAACCGGAATGTCGCTTCCCGGATAATGCCCGGTATGCGATCGTGCTCGACAATATGGGTTGCTTCAGTGGCGCTGGCAGGACCGTTGGTACGCTGCTGGTCGCTATGATGGCGGCGTTGGTTTTAGTGTTCTTTAAGTGAGAAATAGGGGCGGTCCGGTGGTGTAGTGGCAGCGGCGCCGGTCTTCACACGACAGGACCGGTACCATGATCCCATTCGGACCATCTCCCCCTAGCGAGGAGTGACTAACCAGCTATGGTGGTAAAATCAGTCTAGAAAGCCGGTTAAACGGCAGGCATGACTTCGGTCGTTACGCCAAATAGAAGAAGAAGAAGAAGAAAAAGAAGTGAGAAATAAGGCAGGGAAGTATTACTTTCGTTTTAAAAGATTAGTTTTCGATACATCTGCAAGACAACCTTTCCATTAGCGTTAAGAGACAACCCTAATGGTTGCAATCCGCCTTTCCGCCACGTCCATAATTTAATCCACCAACCAAATGACAAAACACGGGCACGTATGGGCATTTTCGCTTGGCGCCGTATGACACGTACACTAGTATTCGCTCATTAAAGATTTAATTTTAGTACATCTACTGCGGGAAACCTTTTGATTTTGTGTGGAACGGTAAAACGGAGGACTCACTGGACACAGAGCGGGTGTGGGAAAGAATGAAAGAAATAAAAAACTGGTAACTTGTCTTCCATGTTATCAGTGAAGGAATGTAAAAAAGAAATGATAAAAAATAACCATACCGAATGCGTTTAAAAATACTTTATCGACTGCGATAAGATAAGGCGTAATGGAGAAACCCAACAATGACATTAGCGTTTTATCTGCATGTAATCAGTTTAGCATGAACCGGTTGGAGTAAGGTTATACACTTATCATTACAAGTAAATTGCAGGACGAGTACGCAAAGCTAAAGGAAGCACTTTAATGTTCGTTCAAGACACATACGTAACATTAAGTAGGTACGGGAAATCGGACAATATTTTTACTGAATTAAGCGTTGGTCGCATGCAGTTAGCCGTGGTCACGATGCTTCACAGGCGCTGGTTGATAAAGTCCAAGAACTCCGACACGCGCGTGTACACCGACGGGTAGTTCTCGAACGCGCATCCGTAGCCCCACGAAACGACACCGATCACCTGGTTCTGGTAGACCAGCGGGCCACCCGAGTCACCCTGGCACGCGTCCAATCCCTTGTGGCCGGCGCAGAGGTGGAAGGGCAGAATTGGGGCAAAGTTCTGGTAGGCCATTCCGCACCGTCCATTGCTTACGATTGGTAGCGTGACCGCCTGGAGATGGTTGGTGGACGGTCCTTGGTACTGGAAAGAAAGGATAAACGATAAGGCATTGTGTTTGGGTGGAGAGTTTTCTAGTCTAGGCGTACGTAGAGAGCACCCCATCCGGCAAGCGACACACCAGTGCCGTCGGCAACGGTGAAGGTTGGCTGGGGTAGACTGATCGCTTGTACGTTGGTGCCAAGCTCCAGTGGAGTGGCAAGCTTCAGCACCGAAATGTCCCACTCCAACGTCCAATCGTTGTAGTTCGGGTGTATGTGGATCTCGGAAACGGTGCTCAACTGGCCGCCCTCATTACGGAAGGTTGAACCAGCGCGTACTTCAAAGTCTGAAGGAACCAGATCCGTGCTGGAGTGGGAAGATATGTCAGTACCTACTGGATTGCCAAATCTCGTACCGGGAGTACCTACTAGTAGACACAGTGACCCGCCGTTAGGATGGTATTGGTGTTCAGGATGGCACCACCGCAGCTGTGTTTGTGTAGCCGGCGAAGCGACACTAGGTACGGGTGGTTCTCGATCGACGCATCACTACCACCAACGATTCGAGCTTCGTTTCTCTTCGGCACTGTGGGATAGTGCACAAAAAATAGACGACAAATTCCTTTTCTCCACAAACAAACACTTACGGGCAGCCAAGCAACTGGCCAGCAGCAAACAGAAAACCCCAACGAGCCGTAACGTCATCTTGCACCTCTTCAGTGTTACACAAACACGCACACACACCCTAACTAAACGGGCGAACGGGTCCGTTCTTCGCACGGACACCGGGAGATGTGGCTTTTATATTGTTCATGCGAGATAGATCGGGTTCGACTGATACTGATGACCGAGACATTCGACCGTGTGATAAGCAGATGCGGTAAGTGTTTATTCATGTAGGTGCGAAATGCGCGCACACCGCTTAACACACTCAGGATGCTCGCTTTATCGGGAACTGCGAAAAGGCCTAGCAACGGTGAATAAGCGTTGGCGGGGGGAGCACAGTGATGTAGTAGCAGCTGGAGTAGACTTAAGCGGAATTAGCTCGAATTCAGCTTCGTTCGTTTTATTGTCTAAATGCTTGTACTTATTGCTAATCTCTCGAAAACCTTACCCTTCCTACATATAGCTGAAATGCGCTAACTTGTTCGACCATCTAACATGCTTCGTGTAGTTGCACTAATACAGAGCACCATAATCCAATATGGCCACTGGAATACACGGCACCGTTAGTAGCAGTTGGGATAGAGCTTGTTCAGCCGCTTGATGTCCTTGTAGCTCATCCCAACGCGCTGCCCGATAACAACGTCCGCCTCCCGGGGGATGATTGTGGCCTGGCCGTTGTAGCTGAAGGCGGTCGAGCCGTAATGCATGACGCTATCGTAGTCGTACGGGATGCCATAGTCCTCTATCACACTCGAGCTGTAGCGATCGAAGTTGCTCACTTTGTCCGCGGAGATGGCGGCGTAGTTGATCTGCACGTAAAAGTCCCGATCGGAAGCACTCTGCATGTGAACGAAGCCGAGCGCGTGCAGGAACTCGTGGATGATGGTACCGCGCGACATGCAGCCGTTCGGTTGCAGGTTCACCGTTTGTCTGCCACCGACGTGTCCTAGTACAGCCCAACAGCCGTTGTAGGCACCCTAAAGCGAGTGAGATAAGAAGAGGAGCTTCAGCAAGCTTGTTCGGTGGGGAGGTTGTTGGCTGCGATGTTTACTTACCGTCACTAAGACGTAATCAGTTTCGGTCGTTCGGGGTTTGAATCGGACGCAGCTTACCAGTTCAATCTGCTGTATGGCTGCCGCAATGCTATTCTGCTGAGTAGCAGCTGCGAATGCAGGGAAATAGCTAGTCAATGCCGTACTAGTGTGATCACACTATGTCACAGTACTTACTGAAAGCTCCCGATTCGATCGTGTACGGTACAATGTTGTTTGGCCACTTGTACGACTCACCGATCATAGCCGTGTAGCCGTACTTCACAGCATTTTCCTGTTCTTTTGTGAGTATCATATCACCCTCGAAGTTACCACCTTGCTCCTCCATCTCGCTAGCCAACGGAATATCTGCGGAATATTACGAAGCAGAAGGAGAAGTTAAGTTTAAATGTTAAGTACGCATCACTGAGTGATCCACAGTGTTGGGAAACCACTTACCGGTCGGGGAACTCCGTTTGACCGGTGTTCCCTGCGTCCCGTGACACACCACAGCCACACAAACCATCATTGCCAGAAGCAACTTCATCATGTAGATGGAAGATCTCTCTCTGTAATGCACAAACACTTCTCTATAGCGCCCTTCACAACCGATCAAACTAAAACGGAAGCCGTGGTACAGAATTTCGCAACCGTCCTATGCCGAATCGTGCCGTACTGTGCTTGCAGGTCGCATTTGGCCACGAAATGTTGTCTACCGCTAGTCCGCTGAAGATGTCTGAAGATCTGCGTAGATCATCGCCCTTTATGGTACCTCATTTGCACCGGAAGATGATCGTAAACAGATAGTACGGAGCTTTCGGTTGTTGGAGCGATAAGATAAGAAGCGACTTGTGGAGGTATTTTTGGGAAGCTGCAATACAACACTTGTGCTGGTGGGAGGATAATTTTATGATCTTGTTTCGGGTCTGCAAAATGTGCTGGAATATTGCTCGCAGATGATACTCCTGATAACAACAAACACATCATGTTTTACTCTTCACTGTTCAGTAAAGTTCAAAGCTAAGTTGATTCGATCAACAAACATGCCTGTTGGGGTATTTGGAAGTCTTTCAGTACAGTTCACACGCAAGACTAGTGATAAAAAGTGAAGATATCAAGACAGATATGTGTGCCCTGAAAGAATAGTGTATTTATTTGCTCGGAAAGTTTGAATACCCACGTACCCGCAGTACCACGTGTTAAATATTAAACATACTAAACTCTGTTTGTTAGCTGGGAGTCCGGTTTCCAACGCGGTCAGTCGTAGCAGTTCGGATACATCACGTTGATTCGTCTGATGTCTTTCAAGCTAAGCCCATTCCGTTGCCCGATGACAACGTTGTTCCGCTTTGGGACCATCGTATCTTGGCCATTTTTCGAGAAAGCTGTCCGAGAGTAGTGCATTATGCTCTCGTAATCGTACGGAATACCTAAATCGGTCAGCTTTGTCGAGTCGTATTTGTTGAAGTTGGATTCCCTGCCCGGTAACACATTGTCGAAGTTGATGGTCACGTAGAAATCACGGTCCGATGCGCTCTGCATGTGATACAGACCGAGCGAGTGGAGAAGTTCGTGGGTGATGGTACCGACGCCCGTGCAGCCGCCCGGTTCTAGATACACTGGTTGTTCTATGCCAGTGTGTCCTACGTAAGCTGAACAGCCCTCGTTCGGCTTTGACTATGCACGATGAGAACGATTCCATTAAACATGGCATTGAACTGAAACTGATGTGGGGGGTTGAACCAATAATGCAGCTTACCGAAATGTGAATATAATTCTTTTCCGCTTTTCTAGGCTTGAACCGTACGCAGCTCACGAACTCGATCTGATCCATTGCGGTTCGAATGTTCTTCTGTTGATCTACAGCTGTTGGAATGAACAGTTTTTAACATTATGTCAAACACACCATCCTTTGCAGCACGAATGAAAGTTCATCCACTACTCACTGTACATGGAGGTATCGATCGAATAGTAAACGACGTTGTTAGGCCACCGGTATTTCTCGTCAATCTTTGCCGTATAACCTTCCCGCACTGCAGTCTCTTGCTCGGGCGAGAGTATCATGTCGCCTTCGAAGTTGCCACCTATTTCCTCCAAAATATTCTCGCTGTCTACACCTGAACAAAGACCGAGAGATGTTAGAGGCGCATGACACATCGGAAGGATGTTGTTCTTACTGATCGGGGAAGTCCGCTTGACCGGAGTTCCCAATGCTTGATGTAATTCCACCGCCACGCACAGCATGATCCAGAGGAGCTTGAACCTCATCTTGACTTTTAACATTCTCACAGCCAGCAGCACACTGGTTGCTTGTCGAAAGTTTTCACTGGCAGATTTTTTTCCGAGATTTTCTTGCGCACACGATCGCAAGGTGTGCGAAATTTCGTGTAGATTGCGATAAGATAAACCAAATAGTCGGAAAGAGTGTACGCGGAACGCGGTATGGAAATGCGAAGCATCATCTTTGTCCAGGAATGACTTTTATGGTCTTTTTCCGCTGAATATGCCCAATTGGATTGACTCTCACCGTTGAAAATGGTATTTAAACTGCATCAAAAAGGCAAAAAGACCGATTGTTGCGGACGATACGGTTCCCTTCTCGGAACGCAACACTCCAAGGTCGTACGAAAGAACTCTCAGAAAAGGCTTTACGGCTGTGTGTTGCACAGGGTATGATTTCACGGAAATAAGATACAGGAATTCGTTTGCTCCACGGTATATCGCAGCTACACAACGCAGCTTATCGGTAGAGCAAATATTTGCTCCGAGTTGATATTTTGAATGTTCCCCTATATTAGCGGCACCCCTTCAGCTCTTCTGATGTAGATCGTCAAAAAGAACTCCACTACTTTGACGCACGCTTAGTACCTGTTGGGACGTTGGAACGATTCCGAACGGTTGCAGTAGAGTGATCTGTGTGGACGTTGAGTGCTTTCAAAAAATAATCTCCCAATAATGGCGAAAAAAAGAAAGCAGGTTGGTGGATGCGATGCCGCCGCGGACATTCCAAATCAATTCAATGCGCTTTCATTCATTTAGGTGACGTTTTCGGTGCTGCTGGCACTTGTAGTATCTATCGCGCTGCAAGTAGCTGGATCCGACGCAAAACGTTTCGAGGAGCTCGGTAACCGGCACCAGGGAGATATCGTGCTGACGAGCATTCAGTCTGACGCTGCAACTGGCGGTGGTATACCGATCATGCAGGATGCCTCTAAGTGGACCAAGGGAATCGTTCCGTTTGAGATATCTTCTGTGTTTTGTAAGTCTCTGCGTGTGTGGAACATGACAGGGTGTGCCTAATATCAACTATGTTACTCTCTCCTTAGCTAAACCTCAGGCAGATCAGATCGTAAACGCCATGCATGTGATCTCTTCGCGTAGCTGCGTCCGGTTCGTTACACGTTTGTCCACCCATCGACAGTTTCTCAACATCACCGGCAGTCCGACCGGATGTTGGGCATCGCTCGGCATGAACGCACTGTCGAACCAGCTCAACCTGCACCCGGACGGATGTCTGCAGACGGGTGTGATCGTGCATCAGCTCCTGCATGCGCTCGGCCTAACCCACCCTCAGAGCCGACCGGATCGTGATTTTTTCGTGCACGTGCAGCAAGACGCAATCGATACGACAGAGAAGGCAAACCTGGAGAAGTATCGGCCGGGTGTGATCGAAGATTTCGGTTTACCGTACGACTACGAGAGTATCCTTCACTGTCAGTCGGATGCGTTCGGATCGGCTACATCGACCCGTGCCACCGTTGTGCCATTGGTGAGACACGTTTTTTTCCATTTATGGCCGAATTTCATGCCCTTACTAAATGGTTCTTTTTTTTGTTAACGTTTTTAAGGATGACGTGGAAATTGGACAGCGTGAACAGCTCAGCTTGAAAGATGTACGAAAGCTGAACATGATGTACGACTACGAATACTGTGGCTACTGCTTGCGTGGGAATTGTAACGAGATGGGACTGAATTAGGGGTAGGCGACAGGTGATTACTACACACGAGGGATACTAACTTAAACCACTTTACTAATTCCGGTGGGAGGTATACCATTTATATAAATTATCAAAATCATTGTACAATGTTTGTTTTTGATAATTTCTTCTGGAGGATAAAACACTATCATATTGCTTATTGTAAATAACCTCAAACATGTATTGGTGCATGCAACAATATAGTTACACATATACTTATTAATATTCCCCAGCTAATCGGACAGTTGGATCGTTGCTGTATGCTTGAGCAATTAGTAAGGAGCATAATAAATACGATGCATAAAAACCGTCGCAATTGCATACATTTGGGCGTTAAGCTAAGATTACGGAAAAAGTTCGAGTGTTCGAAAAGGGTATTGGGTATTAAAAAGTTATGAACAAGTTCGTAAAAGGGTATAAAAAGGTCATTTGACCAGCTTCGAGCTGTTTATTGTTGTAAAAGTGCAAACAGGTTGTCTGTAACAGTTGTCCGATTTTCTTTCAAGGCAGCCATTCGACGGCACCGGCCACTTTTTCCGTCTTCACCAATCGTTCGGAGCGGTTGGAAGTTTCTTCAACGTAACCCTCCACTTCTTCGCTATCTCCATCACGGTACTTGTTGTAGATCTGTTGGAAATATATGAAGAAATGTGTGTAAACAACGTTTACCTCCAAACAACTAGTAAAGCAGGTGTAGCAATGTAGTGTGAGAAAGTTTGGTGAAGGTATTTACTATCTGTACCGCAGGGCGTTTTTAAAATAAATGAACCTTTTTGCCGGCGTTGACCGCCGCCTCGAACCCGTCGCCGATCGCTTCGCCCGCCTTCCGGAACGCGTTCGCAATGTTCCGTGTCGAGAACGTGTCCGGATCTATGTGAATGTTCCAGCCCGCTTCACCTTCCTTCGGGCACCCGGTCTGGTTGACGATGCTCAGATCGAACGGATCCACCGAGTACGAGCTGAGGCGGGCGCGAATCTGAGGAATAGACAAAAAAATAATAAAGATGTTATGTTGGAATAAAGTATGTTTGGTTAAAAAAAAATCTAATTATGGGTAAAATGAGATTTTCGAATCGATTCCGGAAAAATCGGAATGTTGGAATCGGTGCTGGGATTGAAATTGGAATCTGATTTTTTGTTTTTTTTTTATAACCGATCTTTTATAATCTTTAGAAATAATCTTTATAGGAAATAATCGTTTGCAATATGTCAAGCTCCTCAAGGTCATCCAAACCAGTGCGTTTCTTTTTATTTCCAGCACGTTTTAGTGCATGACCCGACCATGGCCTGCTAAGCAATTTGATGTAAGCATGTTTTTTTTTAATGTGTTCTGTTTCCTCCACCGTGCTTAATATACAACGTCCCGGAATGAGAATCGGTACAGGAACCGCGGTGGGTTCGATTTCAACTCTCCACCAATAAAGCGTACGAGATTTGTTTAACATTCTTTTTAACGATATTAAATTCGGATTCCGGCGAAAGTAGTAAGAAGTGTAAGAGTTATTCGTTCTGTTTATTGTCTCACACGATCTCACAATATAAACTTGTTCCCCTTTCCGTTTTAAGGTAACCAAGCCGTTATTTTTTCTGACATGTCCGGACGCTCGGCCGAGCCTTCTATTTCCTCTGATAACTCTTCGTAATCTTCCGCCGGTTGATTGTCTCCATCAACGATTGAGTTGAGAATCTAATCGGCATGCAAAAAAAAAGAAAAATAAACTTTAAATTGACAGTCGTATTCAGCGACTACTATCGATACTGCAGACAGCGTGGTAAAATAAATGAACCTTTTTGCCGGCGTTAACCGCCGTCTCCACACCGTCGCTGATTGCTTTGCCCGCCTTCCGGAACGCATTCTTAATGGTTCGCGTCGAGAACGTGTCGGGGTCGATGTGAATGCTCCAGCTCACTTCGTCCGGCTCTGGACATCCGGTCTGGTTGACGATGCTCAACGCGAACGGATCCACCGCGTACGAGCTGAGGCGGGCGCGAATCTGCCAGCAAAGGAAAATGAAAAGTGAGCGTGGAAAAAGAAAACCGTACCTTCACACGGATCAGCCCGTTTGCTGGTTGGAGCGATGCGCGGTTTGGAGGAATTTTCGGGGGCCCTCATTAAAAAAAAAGCGGCCCCCATCATGGCCACGTGGTATTTCATTTTTAATTAATAGCAATCACGCGATGCGGGTGGCATGTGTTGTTGCACGCGCGCGCGCGAGCAAATCACGGCCCCGGTTTTGGGGATGGTAATTAATTTGCATACCGAGCTACAGTCTTTTACGCGCTGGATGGCGTTGTGGGGAACGGGAGTGTGGACCGGATTTATTATACCCGGTGCGAGGTTCCGCCGATCGATAAGCATGCCTTACGCACGGGCCCGATTGAATGTTGATGCCGCGAAAAAGCTACATAATCGCTGGAAAATATTCATGAGGCACGAAGCGGTCGCTGTTCGCGTTTTGACGTGTCACCCCGAAGCGCGAAGCATAAACATGGGTAATGATTTTTAATGAGAAAGGATACTGTAATACCTCCTTTTCGAGCAAGCGCTCGTTGGGATAAATGCATTTTTAATTCTACCATCCCATCGGATGTGCTCGCACCTCAGGAACACACCAGCTGACCAGCGTTTGTTGACTAACTCGGACTTACACGCCGGGCCAAGGCATAACAAGGCGTGATCCGAAAGCAATTTTAGGTGCCATGATTTATTGTTCAGCCTCCGAAAATGGGTCCACCCGGTCGCCAAGCGCGCGTTGGTGTGTGTGGTGTTTTTTTTTATTCACCTTATGCACAACGACGGTTCCGTTAGTACGCGGGAGCGCCCGGTACATGGTGATTTATTCAACCAACCGTAGGGCGGTAAGGCGATTAGAGCGCGATGCTTTCACACATCGTTGTTATCGCAGATTTAACGGACGTACCGGTGGCTTCACTGTTTGTGTCCGGATTTTCGCGCCCTCAGCCTCAGATGCAACAGGTACGATGTTTGGCGTACGGCAAAGGTGTTGGACGTTAGAGATTAGTAACTGTTAAGGAGCGGTTTTAGTCTCTGGTTGTGTTTAGTTTCATTGTAAAATATCGTGCTTTGCTGCCAGATGAAAATGTGGTAACTGCCTGGTGCATCAGTCCGGTGTCCTTAAATACGTGGTCTTTCAACTTTTAGTTAGAAATAGTCCTGAGAGCGTCCTGAGTGAAAAGTATTTCATATCCCAACAGTGTTCTGGAATTTCGAGAGCAAAAACTTGTTGTCTTTGTTAATTGAAACAAGCTTCCCATGTGCTGTGTTCATGTTTTGTTAAAAAGACGAAGAATGTGTCAAAAGGCAAACGTGCTTGGAACGCTAGTTCTCCGGCCATGACACTATTCCGTCAGGAAGGGCGGCTCGGAATGGAACGCAGGGTTTGTAATTAGTGTCTAGTTGCCCTGCTAGTGCCACCTACTTCCAGCGCGATGCAACTCGTGCGTGCGTAACAAATGTAAACCGAAGCGCACCGGCCATAACTACCAGTGTCACCACCGTCATCCGGTATTCCCTTTGGTGAGGGTTAGCTGGACCATCCGCAGTGCAGAATAGAAAGAAAAATGCCAGAATGAAAGCAAGCACTCGGCAGTACGCTTTTATTACGGCTCATGCATGTTTTATCCGGTTGCGAAAGTGAGGTTAGGAACGCCGTGTGACGCGTGGTTAGGCAAATGGCATAAATTGAAGCGTAAAGGAAAAGGGTAAGGTCTGTGGTCATGGGCTCCTCCGTTAATGGGACGCTTTGTGCTTTCCCCACCGGGGATTGCTTAATATGAAAATGAGCTCCGTTTTGTCCTGTCCCGTTTTGTGGCAGTGGCAGGGGTGAACGCAACCCGCACTCGCAGAAGAATTTAGCTAGATTTGCACCAGATCACTGCTTTAATGTTCCACCGGCAAAGGCAGGTCTGCTTATTCCGGGTTTTTGAATGTACGTCCTTCCCTGGTGCAGGCTGCCGGAACGGGTGTTCCTGTCCGCTATTCGGGGGGTCAAAGGTGTAAAAGTTTCCGGTCACGGGTCGTTGACCAATTTCGGAAAATTCGTACCTGCTAAACCCCACGACCCCACCCGCTCCTTGCACCGGTCCGGCGGTCATACGAAGACACAATGTTTGCGTCCTGTGTCAGCGGGTTGTCGACGCAAGTACATCTCGCCAAACTTTCCAAATGAAGGAGCGGGTAATTGACGGCCGCAACGGTCACAGCTGGCTAACGAACACGAAAGTGTCGCCGTCCAGGTGTCGATTTTGTGAGGCAATGAGCTAGGAGTCGTGCTTCAACGAGGCGAAATGCCCACATCAGTAACGAGTGCCAAATGCGAGAGTGTGACAACTAACAAGCTGGATGGAGAGGATTATAACGAGGACTGAGTTTGTCCCGTCCATCCGCAGTAGAAAACGCTGGACATGGGCGCTAAATGTGCAGAAGATAAAACGCTATCGTTTACATTTTTCATTAGAAGCTTAAATCGTGGGATAGTATCGTTAATGGTGCACACTGGTGTAGTAAGAGAACTGGACGACATTTCGGTATTAATGGTTTTGGACAGCGCCTGGTTTGACAGATGAGGAGAACAAATTGACAGATGGAGTAGCTGAAATATCGGTAATATAAAGTTTCACATAATAATTTGCGCACAAAACTGGACATGTTTTGTCCAAACGTTCCAACGTGTTGCACCTGGTGTTACCATGGCACTAAATCAAAGGATAAAGTACACTCGGTCCTCCTCGTTTGAACCCTTTACCTTGTCGACGTAGATTTTATCCAAATCGCGCGTCCGAGACAGCAGGGTCGCACTCTGCCGGTGACCGAACGGAATCTTCTGACACGAGAACACACCGGCGTACGTGTCGTAGTCGGTCATGAACACGACGAACTTTGCGGAACCGGCTACGCCTGGAAGTGGGAGAGAAATCGGACTCATCAGTGTGACGTCAGACGCAGACGGTTTCGGTGGTGGGTTTCGCGTGGTGCACTCACTCAGCGGGAACCGGACGGTCATCCGGGCGGGCACGTCCCGGTCGGTGACGGTCAGCTTGCCGGTGTACGAGTACTCGTGCTTGATGGGAGTGATCGAGAGCGGTGCCTTCTGGGAGATCTGCTCGATGAAGTACTCGTCCGGGGTATCCGGGCTTTTGGTGATGTTGTAGATCACGCAGGTCGATGCGGTGCCCGTCTTCTGGATCACGTACCAGACACCGAGGAACTGAAGTGAGCGACAGAAGAAAACGCGTTTGAAGATATTGTAAATTTCGAGACGGAAAAGTTAAAGATAACCTGAAATGCGTAACCGTACCGCTTTAACTTCGCCTCGGAACGGTTCGAATATAATATAATTTATTCGCAATTAGCTGAGGATGTCGCGTACCGGTCGTACCGGAGTTTGCAGCTAATAGAGTCCTGTTCGATCTCGCGCTACAGTACACCTTTCGTTTCGTCGCGCTAGCGCCACTAATTACCCTACCTCCTGCTGTCAAACTTCGGGCACCGGATTCTGGGACGCTTTGTCGCTAAAAGGGTCTCGATTTACGACCGGAAGTTTAATCATTAATTTGAAATTTTACCTACTGTCCTGTCGCTCGGATCCAATATCGAAGGTAATATTGAATGTTAAGTTAGATAGTTTAAAAGTAATAAAGATAGCAGTTTACGAGCTACTGGCTTATTTCTGTGTGCGTTGCCTACTGTTCGGGTTCCTGCTTTCGAAGACAATTTTGGATGTATAAATAGCATGTATAAATAACATGTATTCGCTACAACAAAATTCCACAAAAAAAAAGGTTACGCTTACGCCAACGACTTTAGTAGACAACCTGAAACTTGGGGCTTTAGGTTTTTAATCGTAAATTGTACGATTGGTACATTGATCGCTCAGCGCAACCTTGAGCACACTCAGGCGCTTGCTTAAAACAGCAAACATTTACTGCAATCGCCCTCGTTAAAAGTCCGAAGAGGCACAAGTTCACGGCCTTATGAAGTCAGTTGCACCACCACACCAGCCATTCCCCTGTGCTGCCGCTGTGGTCACACTGGTCGAGGCAAACTTTCGACAGCTCCCGATGTAGGCCTGGTCTTGAGGGATAGCAGACGAAACCGTGGCCTGTTTGTCGAGAGCACGAACAGGATAAACTTTCGTTCGATCTCCGGAGGCATCTCAGTCCCGGTTGGTGATGGTTGGTGGCGGTACGCTGGCTTCCTTGACGGACAAGGGATTGACAGGTTCAGGGCAAACGGATGTAGCCTCCTCCGGTACGCCATAACTTTTGATTGGCTTATTAAAGTTTACACGCGGCCGTGGTTTATCCACGGTGGTCCCGGACGTGGCGCACGGTAGATAAAGTATCTACTACGAAATAGGATGCCTGCGAAGAGTCCTGCAGGAAACTTGACATTGGTTGTAATGGTTGTAAAAATGGTAAGCCTTGCTGCGGCGGCCTTCCACTTCCACGTCGCAGAAAAGGCAACCGTTCCCGCCCGGTATTCTCCCCGTGGACTCATCAAAAGTCGTCCGGCAAGTGTTGATGAATGGAAACATTATTTCACTCCGGCGTTCCGTGCCGGCGTCCGAGTGTTCTTCGGAGTTGTAATAAGCATTTGTTACTCCACACGCACGCCAGGAATTCTCATTACGCCCCGCCCGCCAGCAGTTTGGAAATGAAAATTTATCTTTCCACTTTCTCAAACGCATTTTCAGTGCTGTAGTTTTTTTCTTAAACTGCGAACGTCTGCTTTCTTTGCAAACCCGTCACCGACGTTATCATCACCATCCATCCTTGTGAAAAATAGAGAGGGAGAGAGAGGGGGGGAAGCGATGCGAGCAAATCCACCCCGCATGTGTGGGTTGTGCAGCAAAAAGGGTTGCTGCAATTGTCGTGTTACGAGCCGGGTGTCATTTTACTCGTTAGAGAACAACGCGTTTGTTTGGTGGCTGTTCGGTGCGCGCCCAACCGAGCAATAAATTATCGCCAACGGCAAGAGTGAAAGGTGCGTTCGGTGCTTCGCGTTGGCGTCGAAGTGGAACTTGCACACAAGATGACATGTTTTATCGCGTGTAGGATGTGTAATTAGAAGTAATAGGAGCTGGCGAGAACTTTTCCCGGGAAAAAAGCAGGGATGTTTCATCCGGGCGGAAAGCATGGCACACTAAGGAACACTAAGAAAACCTGGACCTGAATGTCCAAGCTTGAAACTGCAGACATACATATCACTCAGCACTTAGAAACAACAACAACAGACGGTTTGCACTGGCAGACGAACAGGAAGACCGAAGCTAACCTAATTCTTGGCACAACGGTAGGGAAGAAAATTGAATCTATCAAACCGAGAGCACCCAACAACCCCCGGAGATGGTTGTTTGCTTTGTAAGCGGTCTGTTTATGCATTGAGTGGTCTGCCCGTGCCGCTCTTTCTCTCCCTAATGGGTTCTGGGTAGAACGCAAGAAAGCAAAACCTCAAACGTCACAAACCGGAAAGCTTGGCAAAAGTCAACCCGGGTTGGACTTTCGCCCGGGTTTTTCCTGCCACTATCGGCCATTGGGATGCTGTAGCTGGTAAGGGGCTCTTCCATCAATCACTGTCAGCAACAGGCGGTCGAAACCGTAGTAACACCACAGCCGGCTGGTCCGGCTGGTTTGACCCCTTCCCTGGTTACCTTAAGATATGGAGCATCGCAACCTTCGCCGGATGCACGAGGAAAATGTTTGTTCGATTCTTTTTTTTTACGGACACTGTTGCTTGCCGGCCAAACTCCAGCAGCACAAGTGGATGAAAGCTTTGGGCAGTGGACAGTAATAATAGGGAGCTTCGGTTGAGCTACACAAAAAGCTTCTTCGCGCGGAATTAAGAACGTGCGTTTGACGTGGGACCATTCTCAGCGGGCGAGCACGCGGGTTCTGCAAAAGCATTATTTGGTTAGAATAGAAACTTTTCAACCTCGCAAAATGGGGATGATTTCGGGCATGGGGTGAGCGGAATGCATTAAAAAATCCATTAGAGCGTGTCGTGTTGTTGTTGTTATTGTTGCTGATGCTGTTGGAAGACGACCCATATAGCCCACCTGGAAGGGTATATTTAGACCGGATGATTAATGTCTCTATCAGTGTGATTGAAACTCTTTTCTCCGGTTCTTGCCGAACTCCAACACTTAGGCTGATTAGGTATTCTGGATCTCAACCTTTTCAGTGGTAAGACTGCCACCGACCTTTCTCCGTACTCGCTCTGAGTAATTATAGCCACACGTCTCGAGCGATGAACCCTCCTGCGTGCGATGGCAGCTCTGTCACATCAAGTCCGCGGCGATAGCACGAGGACGAACGGTTTTTCCCTTACAACGCAAATCTTCTGATTGTGTGCTGGAAAAGCAATAATCGCCGATCGGAACGCTTCTCGCGCGGTGTGCGGATGTGACCTCCCATTCTCCCCCTACCCCTCCGACACGTCTTCACGCGGCGAACGAGTGCGAAGGTTATCTCGCAAACCGCTTTGCGTGAGCAACCTTCGCGCAAAACAAAACACGGTGCGAATGTTCCCACCACCGGCGGACACGACGTGCGACGTGAAAACGGCCATATTTCTCTGGAAAGATCGAACCGTTGGGATGTTTACCTGCTTCATGCTGAAGCCACTCATCGGCTCGACCGACGGGCAGTCGCCGGTTTTGTAGGTGTGGCCCTGCACAACACTGGCCAGGCAGGTCAGCGCTACGACCGCCAACGTCACCGTCACGATGCACGGAATCTTTGCCATCTTTTTCACACCGTTTAACCACAAATCACGCTTTCGTCACAGCACTTTCAGCCACTTTCTAAGCACGGTTCTTTGATGGTTTTTTC
>JXWZ01005160.1:0-22614 GCA_000956215.1 Anopheles farauti No. 4 | reverse complement strand
AATAATGAAGGATCAAACATTATTTATCTATCGTTATAAATATCAAGTATTAAATGAATAATAAGATTCAAAATGCCTGCAAGCAATGGCAAAAATAAAGTGCCATTAGTTAGATAAAAGTCAAATTAAAAACAAAAACAACCATGCAGAAGCAATGACAGGTTTAGTCCCACGAAATGGTTGTTTTGCGGCGCTTTTATTTCCTCTATTTTGCATCATCGCAAGCCATTAGTGTTGGAATCATTGCAAGATAGCGTCTATTTGTAGCCACTTCATTAGCCTGTACATCTCAAAACGATTCCTCGAACCAGGAACGCGTGCGTTTACTTTTATTAACATGTTCGCTTTGTTTTACTCCAGTTGATGCGTTGCATGCTATTCCCACGCAAGCAACAACGACGAAAAAAAAATCCACGTCGTGTTTGCCGTGATGTCTTCATTTAGCGAATTTTCTCCGTGTGCTCCGTGTGCTTGGCTGGCGTGCAGTAATTGTACATCACACTTCCCGACTTACGCGATGACTAGCGAGCCAGTCCAGTCCGTCAAGTCGAAGACTGCTCGCTGGTGGTGATGTCCGACTGTTAAAACCCGTAAGCAAACGTTACGCCCGTGGCTTGTGCATATATCTGTAATTAGGTTTCAAAAATGTGACAAGCTTAGCTCGTGCATTTACACTTCAGCCACGGCACGTAATCGTTGCCGCCAGGTATGCAGAACCGTGCGCTTGAAACCAGTTACCACCCAGAACTGTACGCCAGGACGACTCCCGCACCCAACCGGTTTTGGTTCTGGTGCAGGCTAAAAAAAAGGAAAGGTCTCCACCCTTCCCGCTTAAAACCGAAGGTTCACAAAGGCAGCACAAGGAAAAGTTTTACAAAGTTCAAACCCCACCACCATCCGTGTCTGTTCTGTTCGGTGCGGGCCGGAAGGTAAAAACGGTTTCGTATGGAAATATGCGGGGGAAGAAGTTAATTTAATTACACCTCGATCCCACGATCCCCGGCGAAGGCAGCACGCACCGAGGGGAAAAAAGGTGAAGAAACGCCCTCCGGCGCAGCATAAATAATCCCGCCGCGCTCGGCCACGGGAAATGTGTCCCGTTAGTAGTGAGCGAGTGTGCGATCTTTCATCAAAAAATTATGAAATAAATCTTCCACCCAAAATGATAGATATTACACGAGTACGGATACGCTTGGACAGAAAACGGCTCGGGAGAAAAAGATGCCACTATCGTTGTCGAAGAGCGCCGGATGGGAACGTTACAAACGATGCGGATAAAGTACCCACGGTGGCCTGAAGATGGCCATCTTCTCCAGCACAAAACCATCGCCCCGCGTCACGGGCTGTAAAAGTTTGTCGCAATTGATGAGCCATACGATGGTGGAAAAGCATCTTCTGCTTTTATCACAATGTATCGTTTGAGATATGGCTTCTCTCTCTCTCCCTCGCGGGAAAAGGCAAACAAATGGTTGCCGACAAAAACAAAAAAATATAGGAATGGCGCGCGATTATCGAGTTCCAAAGTTCCAGCGAGTTGGCGTTAATAACACGTCGATCGGTCGGGGTTCGCGTTGAGGCGGAGATGATTCTGCCTTTTGGGGCGTGCACCCTCTCCAGCAAAACCCACCATCGCCGCCGAGATTAGATATAACCGGCGCATGATTTATGCGGTTTGTCCTGCGGATGGGGCGAAGAAGAATAGCAGCCGCCGGTGCGTCGTCGTCACCGTTTCGTGGCCGTCGACATCGTGATCCTCACCGTTGGGCCATCATTTATTCTTCAGCGCTCGGGAGAGAAGATAAAAAATAACCCCCGTTAGAACCACAACCGTGCTGGCTTGGAGGAGACTTCTTGGCCGACGAACGATAAATAATCCTCCAACCGAGTGTGCGGCGATGCATTAGCTTCCGCACCGCAAATAGGCACGATAGGCATTCCGGTGACGAAAACTGCACACACGAACCCTAGCAGCGCGCCTTCTATCAACCGAACGCATACAAACGCGGAACGATCAGCCGTGATCGTTAAAAATGATGAGTATCCGCGCGGTGCGAGCTGTGGATATTAAAATGAAATGTCAAACTATCGATCTTGCAGGGGGAGGGGAGGCACGGTGCCTACGGTGCGCGGGAGCGCGTTGAAGATAAAAATGTCATACGCTGCCAGGAGACCCTCCCTGGCCAGCTCTGGACCATAAACTCTAAATTTCTTGGAATCATCCCGTTGTTGGAGTGTCCGTCCGTTACGATCCGGGTCGCAACATCTGTAGAGTATAAAAAACTCAAACGATCAAAACGATTCACTCCATTACACCTCCATCAACCCTCCCTTCCTCATCCGCTGAGCAGATCGGATCAGAATGACGCACACTTCACAGTCCCGAGCTTTCCCCACGCAAATGGCGGCTTTGCAGGAAGAGGGAGAAGCTTTTAATACTTTTATATCAAGCGGTTTGGAAGTTAGTGACCGGCGTTTGCTTGCGCGGTGACGGTGGCGTAATAAAGCAAAACCCCACTACCCAATAAGCAATAAAATCACCTCGCGGTTCCGACGGGGCTGGGGCGAAACATTAATTTAATACGAAAACTCGCACCGAGGAATTATTTTTATGAAGCACTCCGGCATTCTTTATGACCCGCAACGACCACACACGCCCACTAAGGGAGAGGGGTAAGGGGGGGCAGGGGGGAAGGGCGGTAGATTGGTACAACGAATCGATTGGAACGATTTCATTAAGATGACATCGTGGCCGCGTCCTAGGGCTGGTGGTCGGAAGAAAATTAAATGGTCGATGCAGATGAGCTTTCTGTGGTTGTAAAAAAAACGATACATTATTAGTTTTACCGTTTAAATTATTATCATTGGTTGCAAATACCTTATCCTCCCCTAATACAACACATGTAATGTGTTTTCCATCAAAACAAATTGGGTTTTTATCTTTTCTCTTAAGAATGTTGAGATGCTTCTTCAAATATGTACTTTGGAAGAGCCTCGGTACTCAGAGTTCTCTAGCCTGTGGGAATGATATTGGCAGAATACTGAATACGGCAGTTTCTTTTTAGTGCTTTTTTTTTAATCGCTGATGTATATTTTTAAGGTTTCCCAGGAGTGTTTAATTTTATTATTAATTTGTATACTTTTATATTTTTACACGTTTACTTTGTATTATTGTTAGCTTGGAAAATCGTTAAAAATATGGAAAGCTTTCAAAAATATCTGGGAAATTATCAAAAAATATCTGCGAAAGTGCGGGGAGTTTTAGTTTCTTAACTATTTATTGCTGTATCGAAGCCAAACGAGATGAACGGCAATTAAAGTGGTGTTTCTGTTAATTATTAATGCTTCGCCGGGTGCCCCACCGTCACGTCATCTCCATTTTCCCTTGCAAGGAGCACCTTCATAACAAGCGAAATGCCGCTAAAAATCTACACGGCCGTAAAACAAGAAGCCGTTGTTCCGCCTGATAAGACAAATTTAATAAACCGTGGAATGGTTGCCCTTGGTGGTGCCTCCATAAATCGCAAACAGACCCACACACACACACACACACATACAACAACAACAGTAGCAACACCGTCTGCAAATTAAAACACCGACAGATCAGTAGCTTTTAATGTGCTTTTATCGGCCTTACTAAATCATCCTTAATGGCGGACGCGCAAAATCCAACGTGCCACAAACATAAACCATTAACAAAAACATCACATCATGGGGTGGGGTGGCCGGAGCGCATTTGCCGGGGCTGCAGAAAAGCGCCCGCCATAATATGCTGGGGCAATAATAAAATTGTACCATTCCGGGTCTGCTGGTGTGATTCCTGGTTTTTCGGGGTGCTTCCTTCGTGTTTGTGTATGGTGACGTGTTGCTATCGTTGCGAGTAAATCTCGCTTGTCTTATTCCATCGCAGGGGTCGTTTTCCGTCCCGTCGCTTATCACGGGGTACGGATCGAATGGAGAGTTAGATCGCAGTGTAGAACTTCTCCAGAACAACGAAAACCGTCCTCACCTCCGGTTGGGGTAAAATTAGTGATACATATTTACGATCTTTTTTATTTGTTCTCATCCGAGTACGCGATAGTGTGTACTTTCTTCCTTCGAGCTGCTGATGTTTCGGACGTTCTCGATCGACTCATCGATACTCCTTCCGACTATCGCTAACAAAAAAAACGATACAAACCATCCCTGATAAACGACCAGTTTTATGGGCAGCTCATAAATTTCTCCCCACAAGATAGACCATTAATTTGTCTTTAATTTTGGGGCGATTGGAACTAACTGTGTGTGTGTGTATGTGTGTGTGTGTTTGTGTGTTTGTGTGCAAGAACCGGGCGGATGTGTCACGCACAACGAGCAGAGCAAGAACTGCCCGAAATGGTAGCAAAAATTAGTTCGTCGTCCACGAGAACCCGCGCAAAGTTGGCTTAATTTATGAACGTTTATTAAATATGCTAAATCGCAGCGGGCTAGAACGCTCCGGGCTCGAAATCACGACTTTCGTGGAGCAAGCGTACGGGGCTAGGTCGTTGATCTTGCTACGCCGCGCATTAGCCGTCGACTCAACCGGAGCTAGAGCATTAGAAGTTGACATTCTGAGGTTCTCCCCACCCTTTCTGCCCGTTCCTTCACATCATCAGTAGCCAGCGTGATACGGTTCACGCCAGCAAAGATCAAAAGTCGAAAGATCGGACAGGTTTTGACTTTTTCTCACCCCAACCTAGCGTTCGGAGCAACCGATTCCATCACCCGAAGTTTGGCCTCCGAATGCCTACTGGTGGCTGTGGAAATGTTAAATTTACGGTCACCGATCAGTGTCTGAAAAACAGATCAGCTCGGTTTGAAACCGGTGGAGCCGAGCACCGTCTATTCTTGCTCCCTTTCCAAACACCCCAAAGAGGCACAGGAACTCCTCCCAATGTGTGGATTAGGGAGCCATTGTGTGTGTGTTGACTATTTCTAAGCCTCATGTCAGGAATGTGACTCCGTTGGTTGTCCCGTTTGTCGCAGCGGATCAAGAGAAATGAAGCGCATATTGTCGTCTTGTCCGTCATGGCGCATGGTTGCCGCTGCTGTCAGCATAGAACACTGTGAACGGGGTTCGGGAACGAACGACAGACGGATTTATTCGCCCGGGGCCCCATTATCATCAGCGCATATCATTAAGGCAACAGTTCGGTTTGGGCTTTTACCCGCCGTCCAATAAAAAATGAAATTAAAAAAAAGAAATCCCAACCCTGACGTGAAGTAATGTTTCGATAATCCCTCCCGAACATGACCACCGAAAATGGCCGAATTTTACGACGTCCCCGTGGTTTTTGGCAAACGCGCGCGATAAGATTACTATCCTTTCCCGGGGAGGGTCACCACCTAAAATCGCTCGATTCTCATCGATTTCAATCCCACGAGCCTGCGGGTGCTCTATTGCATCGTAAAATTGAAATGGTTGCCGATTGGCCGATTTGAAACGATTCGCCGGAAAAGCGAAAAGCACACACATAGGTAAGCAGTTAATGTAGAATATGGGAGCCAACAAAAAAAAGTTATACCTAGATCCAATATCGCTCGTTAGTAGCGAAATATATTAACCACTAATAGGAGACCCCCGTTCGCGCATATTTGCGTACCCCCAAAAAACGACCACGGAGCGCTAAATTTTATGACCATTTACCGAAAAACCGGAATCGCACCGGCGGGCCAGATTCGACCGTGGCAGTTTGGCCGTGCGTCGTGCGGTTTTGTGCGATGAAATTCAACGCCGGTCGTCGTTCCGTATACGTCAGCTATTTATCAATCAATCACACACCGCCGCCGCCGCCGCCGCCGCCGCCGCCCTCCAGCTTTCTTCCGCTGGGTTGAGCATCCTATATTGTCAGAATATTGTTCACCCTCGGCTATTCTTGTCCAAATAGCGAAATGCTCTAACGTCCGCGATACGTACGCGTTTTTCGCCCACCCGATGAGCTCCTGCCCAGCAGAGATTGTTGCTGCGTCTCCCGGAGTAAAAAAAAAAATACGTGCCGCAAATAATTTACAACGCGATTGTGAATAATTAATTGTTGTCAGCGTGGTACGCGCGCAGCGAGCGATGCTCTTTCCCCCGTTGTTCTTGAATGTCTCCGAGTTTGGGGTTCCGTGGCAGAAGACGACGACACAACGACGTCGACCAGCATCCGTGCCAGAAGACGACAACGACGTCGCTCTAATTAGCCGTAGCCGAAATTCGACATCATTAACTGGCGACAAGGTACTTTCGTTTCCGCAGCCACACATTTAAGAACCTTGTCGAAAGGCTCACGGGGCGCGCTCCCTTTTCGAAGGGCGAACAGCACGCCGGTTTGGTGCGTGTGCGAACGTGCTCTTTGGAGGATGCTGGGCCGCTGGGCGGCGTACGCAGACGAATGTTAAAATAAAGACATTAAACCCCGAGCCCACATTCGCGTGCGGGAGCTGTGTTTGTTTTGCTGTGCTCCGCTCGGTGGTGACATCGGGAGGAGAGGGGGGAGGGAAGGGGACATTGTCGAGGTGTGTGTGCGTGTGTTTGTAGCTTCCTTGAGGCCAGACTACAAACGATCCATCAGTGCACACCTATGATTATGCTGTAATCACGGCCGTTTATTTTATTTCATAAAATTTAATACCTTCATGAATGAATACCGTTGGAATACGCGGGCGGCGACAGTTGCATCTGCCCGGTCTACAAGGGGTTTAAGGAGTGGGGGGAGGAGGGATTGGGGGTTAGCACAATCCACCGAGAGTGTCCGCACTCGGGGAGTAGGAATCCTGGCACTGGCAGCAATTTATAGAGCAATCCGTTGCTGAACCATGCGTTGGTCAGGCTGTTGCATGCTGCCCTCCATTATCCTCCATACGGCAACCGTGGTGCAACAAGAGCGGCGCCCCGACAAGGGGTGAACATCGCCCCAGGCTGCCGGTGGTACGGAATTGGTACGCAACAAACAGCTCTATTTAAAAACCCCCTTCCCCGTCGGTGGGATGAGCCGACTGGCCGGTTACGAAGTAGTAAAAATTATTTAACTTTACATTATGGTCCGGCTGTTGCAAATCGACTAATGGCTTTTTCAGAGGCGCCGCAAGAGCGAGCAACTCGCACTGGAGCACTCCACACGCACGGCCAGAAACGGAACGTTCGCCGACGTCGCCTGGTCTAGTGTTCAACGTTCGCGTTTGCCAGTTGGTAGCATAAGACGAGCGCTCTTTTGATACGAACGCATCAATCAATTATGCAGTGATAGGTGGAGCATTTTATTAAACTTTTATCATACATAAAATCAAGCTACCAACTGCAGCAGCAGCCTCTCGGTGTGTAAATGGTACATTACGCTCCGGGGACGTGCGAAAATGACGAAAATCGACGCGATGATGGATCCATCACGCACGGTGGGTGTTGTTGGAGGTTATAATTTGCGGCACACTTTAGAGCGAATTTGCTCAGTTTTGTTAATCCTTTCGTGTTAATGTTTATTTTTTTATTTATTTTAATACTTTAAAACGGTTGAAGATAAATTTTAAAAAATCGTAAATAAAACAGGTACTAGAATAAAGGAAAAATTATACCGCATCCGCCCGGGATCGTAAATAATTATTAAAAAAAAACTCTTAATTAGCCTCTTCATGTATCGGTTTTATCTAAACACTACCCTACCACGTCCATAAATATCAAACGGCGAACGTTTCACCACCGGATTGTTGGAATCTTAAACGATGAAAGTGTTCCCCGACGATACGGGAGGAATCGAAATAATCTTAAGCGATATATTCAGAAATGTGTGTCTCGTACACACGTTCTTATCGGCCAGTTTATTTTCAACAACTTGTCCAACCGTGCAAACTAGCACACTGTGCAACGCGCGAGAAGAACGCACCATATCAAAATACGTCCGGTGTTTTGATGGAAGAAACACGCAAGCAGCAGGTTACTTATACGGGGGGCGGTGCTACCCTCCTACCGGGCTACCGATTGGGGCTGTGCATCGTCCTCCTTCTCTATCTTAACTTATCTGTCTCTCGCAACGATCCCGGGACCGCAAGCGGATGATGATGACGACGAAATAGGTGCTGCTACGTCGATCCGCAGCTGCGTTTCCACTTATCTTTGATGTGATTTTAATAATTTATTTTATTGAACCATTTATCGGAAGGAGCGCAGCGGTACCGGCGAGCGGATGATAAACACGTGCGCCCCGTCCCGCGAGGGAAGGTATCCGTTTTCACGGTTTTTGCGACGGCGATGGGCGTCGTGTGGTTGTCGCAGTTGTTATCGTGCCGGAGATGGATGTAAAGGATTGCTCCGTCTCCGACGGGTGATGCGAGCGTTTCAAGGATCTTAGTGTACCAGAGAGAAAAGGGAAGAGGGGAAGCGAAATTAGATGCGCTAAGTGTACCGGCGATGGCTCATTACAGGTGAAATGGATTTTAGATAAAGCCTTCCTGTGTGCGTGCACATCAAACGTGTCGTAAAGCTTGCGACTCATCCCGGACATTACGGCTTTCGTGGAGGCTTCGTCATTGTGACGTCCTTGTGGGGGATATCGCATAGAAATAATGGATATTGTAGCAAGTGATGTCTGGCGAAGATATCGGAAGCTTTATAGTTATAGCTATTACAGGGACCTGCAGAGGATCGAGGAAACCGCACGGGTTTCGTCAAACGAAAGCGTTTTTCCGTAAGGTGTACAGGCCAACAGCGAACAGAGCGATTCATTCGAAAATGTTCCCATAAATTATCAATTTTTCATTTATATTACAATCCCCAGGACATCGTCAGGGGGTGGGAATTGTGCGGTTTTGGTGGGTGTAGCATGTTTCGGAACGGCGAAAAACCAATGCAATTCATCCCCCGTTGTGTGCCGCCGAACGGACGGTAGCGTGTGAAAAATGGTCACACCAGCAGCAATGCTTGTCCTGCTTGCGATTCCCTTTTTTTTCGTGTGACTCCTTTCAACGGGCTTTTATTGTACTCACACACACAGAAACCACCAGAGTAACAGAAACCGGATACAGTCGGTCGGTGGTGTCTTGGCTCCGGCCGAATGAAGATTTCCGCCCATCGAGCGCGCCGGGCAGTGGCAGCGAAAAAGATGAGTGCCCGGCCGCACGGTATCGTCCAAAGACACCAAACCGAGTCCAGCAGCTCTGTTGAGACATAAATTTTCTCCATTTTCCATTAGACGAGCAAGGAACCCCCCCCCCTCCCTCTGCCTTCCTTTCCGTACACCCGCTGGCCATTTAAAAAGGAAATCCGATATTAACGTCGTCGCCGGCAAAAGCTGGTGGGACGACGGTTTCGCCCCCATAAGCTCCATATTCTGTCGAAGAAATGTATCACTTTCCAGTGTGCCTGCGCTTCGAAATGCAACGTTCCTTCTGGCTGCTGCTGCTGCTGGTACTGATTGAATTTAAGTGCTCCGTCCGGCTCCAGGGCGTGCGTTCTACTCGGTCGTGTGGGCTGGCTGGCAACTCTGTTGATGTCATTTTCCTACAACTTGCCGCTTTAAGGCATTCGCGGATAAAGTTTATCCTGCTTCCTGGATGGAATAGATTCTATTTCCAGTTGGGCATTTAAATAAACACATCTCCTTTTCTATGATAGACGTGTCAGGATTTTATCGGCATTCCAACACGGCCCCTCCAGACGGCTCGACCGTATCGTATGCAATCGTGATCATCTTCAACCGAGGGAAATTTTTGCGGAAGGAAACGCACATCTCACCGCAGCTGATCCTCTCCTGTGCACGGCAGAATAATCGTCAGTAATTGGATCCGTCAGTTCAGCTTACGGTACTGAGGAGCAGCTCGATGCGGTGCAGCTACCTGTTTGGTAGGATTTCCTCGCGCCGCGAACGAGAACGACCTAGACCGTAAAGCCCTCGTTGCCCTCGTACGAAGCAGTGAAATTAATTACATATTAAGATTCCGTTTGGCAGCATCGCGTGTTGGTTGTCAACTGGAAAGGAGAGGGAAGAACTTGCCGCACGCACTTCATCTATTCACGCAGCGAGCGAGCGCGCGCGCTAAGTTCAGCGATACCGGTTTGAACCTGTCCTGTTAGAATCCGACCTCCACCACACCACTGATTATCCTGCTGCTGGTGAGACCTACGATTTGCACCTTCAGCTAACCCAAACCCGAAGAGGCCCTGCGGGAGCGACCCGATTGGTGATTTTCCTATCGATTTTCTCCCACCGAAACGGCCGAAACTGCCGCCGGCGAGCTGAAGGGAGTGCAAAGTGATATGAAAGAGTGGGCAATAATGGAAGGCTTCCTGGTGCGCGAGGCGGCTCCGGCTACCGGCGATTTCACTTCCCTCCCCCGCCCACCCATGTCCCGCTCCCGGTTAACCAAAACGAAGGTAATCACGATCCGTTACCCGCGATGCAACGTCCAGATTAGACGCAATTAACGTCAGCAACGAGTGCAAATGTTCTGACAGCTTCTCCCCGATCGCTTGATTGATTTCACGCCGTATGCAAAAAGTGCGGCGGGGTGGAGGGAGGAGAGGGTTGGGGGCGACTTTGCGCGGTGCAATGATGATGAGCCACTTTAAGTAGATCGCCACCGTGGGATGAGATGGCGAAAAACCGTGGCTCAACGGCGGAGGTGTTAATGGTACTGCGAAGGTGTGTTGGCTACCAAATTTACTTCCCTTGCTTCGCGGTCCGGTGAAGGAACATAACTTATTTTCCCAACACTGGAAATTGTAATGGGGATAGACGGGAGTAGAACATAAGTACTGGGTCGGAGTAACGCAGTAAGCTGAAGATTGGATAGACTTCCGTGAGACCAGACATATAGGATCTCACGGTTTCGATTCAAATAAGGGAAGTTATCAATCTGTATTGAGGAATTTCGAACGATGAAAACTCATGAAATCATATTCCAGGGATTATTTCACGTTACAATTTTTGTTCTACGAACACGTCATGTTTTTAAAGGCCGTCTACAACGCCTTTAAAAACAACAGAAACTATTCGTTGTCCAGATAGACACACGAACTCACTGCCATATAAATCTTTCAAGATACTTTTGGACAGGTAAATTACATTTAACCCCAATGGAATGCAACTCTCAGTAGATCAAAAATAAACTTTGGATGTAATGTAATAAAACATTATTTATTAGTTTTATTTAACCTGTCGCTCCTGCTCCTTCTTCTCGTGATTATATTATAATAAAAACCACGATGTGTTTGCTTTTGCGAAACGTATCGCACAATTCGCCCGTAGGTAAACAAGCTTGATAGAAACTCGGTAATTGAATCGTTAATATGTCAGGAATACAGTAAATCTCCTGACCAATCAACTGCAATTTAGCACTGTCAGTGGCGATCTTCGAGCAGATCTTATTCAGCTTTTTCCCCTCCACCATCCATGTGTTTGTGCTCCGATTCGAACGTCAATTTATTAAACGAACCCCCGGATCCCGATAAGCTCAAGCTTCGTGCTGACTTTTCGGGCTTCCCGTGTGTCAAAGTTGATGTTCCGAAGCAAATTTCCTAATGCGATTGTGGCGTGGGCACCGTTGGAAACATCCACACCCCCCCCCCCCCCTCCGACCACTCACCCCGAACGTCCCATTTCGCCCCCATAACACAATCAATCAAACTCAGATTTTTACGTGCAAATCTCCCGAAGGAGATGTGATTGGGGGGCCAGCTGAAGGTGAAAGCTTCCCAGAAGCAATTCGTGCTCATGAGTTTTCTTCATCGAACGAGAACAGAATACGGACACGGACGTACACACGCATACACACTCGCCCGGGCGTTGATGAAACCGAGGTTAAACTGACGAGAGTGTGCGCTCCAACGTTATTTCCCTCGAGCATAATCATACTGGTCCAACAAAGAATGGGCACTGCTGGTAGAATTTGTTGCCGTTGCTGGCGAGTGAAGTTGCTGCACGCCGAAACTTTTCGCTCAATTTGAGCCCTCGTCCAGCTTGGGCGAAAGTAGTGTAAGTGGTTTGTGGGTTGATTTTTTCTCCCTCCTTTATAGAATAGAACGGAGGAACGGGCAAATGATATACGAAAAAAAAGTACGAAAGCAAAACATGCGGTGCAAATTATACTTTGCGGGCGCCCCTGCCGACGATCATGTTTCCACGGGTGTTTGAACAATGTCTATATGATAATTTATGCAAATCCGTCCCGCTCGGCGATAATCACTATGATGCGCTCACCCAACATTTATGTAAAGCAGTCGCAGCAAGGGCGGCGTTTGTTGGAGCGTGCCGGGCATGTGGAATTCCACGACGACATCCACCCGAAAGGGATATAGCGTCCTGCACCGTGGAAGAAAGGACACAACGCACCGGCCCGCAACAAACAAACCCAACCGAAAACAAAAAACCACACTCCTCAGTAATGAACCGGACCAAAAGGACGAACACAGCGCTCCCGCCGCGATGATTGCGTTCTCGAAGGAGGAGGGTGGCCAAGCTATTAATTGGACCCGGTGCGGTTGCGATCAGCAATGCGATGAAAGCTTCGCGATAGCGAATCTGGCTCAAATTACAACCGTTTAATGAAATGGATTCCGCCATCGTTTCGTTTCTCGTTATGTTTTTTTTTTTTTTTTGGTTTCCCAATCGAACTCGTGGCTCACGCATAGCTGAATGGCTAAAAGGGGCTCCCCGCGAAGAGGTTATGCGCAAGAGAGATTCGCAAAACCGTTTCGTTTTACACCGGACGCAATGGGGCCGCGTCTGGTGCTTGAATCAGATTCCACCACGTTTCCCCTCGCACGACGAGAATGGCAAGAAAAGCTGCGTGATTAATGCTGATGCTCATGTAGGCACCCGCAGGCATTGATACTCTCGCGGTCAGAAGTCCGCCTGGACGTAACGGAATCGCGCTGTGTCCCGTTCTATAATTTAATTATAGTTCTTACACGGCGTGCCCGGACATCCGAAGCGGCGAGAGAGCCATTTCAAGATGGAGGAGCGAGGCGTATTTTGTTTTGCTGCTTATATGTGCGAGTTCCCAAGTGGCTCGCCACGAGTGCGCCTCCTTGAGTGCTTTATGAACAGATAATCCTATTAATCTTCCACGCTCACTCCACCACCATCCATTCTAACCACACTTTTTTCGCTTCTCTCTTTCTCCTTCGCAGGTGACGTACTGTCCGGGGTGTGTTTCGTCGGTCAGCTCGATACCCACTCGCTGGCCATGTTTCTGCTGATACCGCTCGTCATCTACCTGTCGATCGGTGGGATCTTCCTGCTGGCCGGGTTCGTGTCGCTGTTCCGCATCCGCACCGTGATGAAGCACGACGGCACGCGGACGGACAAGCTCGAGCGGCTGATGCTGCGGATCGGGTTCTTCAGCGGGCTGTTCATCCTGCCGTCGCTCGGCTACCTCGCCTGCCTGTTCTACGAGTACTACCACTTCGACGACTGGATGATCCAGTGGAACCGGCAGATGTGCAAGATCTTCTCCATCCCGTGCCCGGCCGTCCGGCACGGTGGTGGTGGTGGCCAACCGGACGACGACAAGCCCATCTTCCACATCTACATGGTGAAGTATGTCTGCTCGATGCTGGTCGGCGTGACGTCGAGCGTGTGGCTGTGGTCCGGCAAGACCGTCGTCAGCTGGCGGCAGTTTGCCGAGCGCATCCAGGGCAAGGACACGCGGAGCCGCGGTGCGTACGTCTAGTAGAGGGTAACGCGGGTGCGCATCGTCGCTCATCATCCGGCCGTGCGCATCACCGCGAGAGTCATTAGGTTTTAGGAGCAGGGCATCACATCGTCATCACCATCACCATCACCGGCACACGATCCATACGATCATCATCAACCCAGCACGAACCATCCCGACCATTCTCATCCGCCCGCATCCGATACACCCTCAACGCCTCAACAGAGCTGACACATTAGCCAAGGGTCACCCGTTTCGCTCCGCGTAACACAGAAGTTCGTCTGTGGGAGAAGCAGAAGCAGGCCGCATAGATAATACCCGTTTTCGTTCGAGGTTAATTTTGCGAATGACCAAATATCTATGTTAGTAGCAGTAGTGCATTTAGACTTATTCATTTACCCGCATTTGCAAGACAAACAAACCTGACACACGCGCATCGTGGCAGAACCACGATTTCTGTGCAGCAAGAAGAGCGCGGTCGTTGATAAGACAAGACACGAGAAAAACGGATTGTATTTAGGGAGAAGCGATTTATATAGGAATGAAATGTTTCAAATCTTAGCCTAAGCGTAAGGAAAGTGTAAGAAAACGTGAAGAAAACTATACATACATTATGTGATGTGCATTTCGCGTGGGAAGAAGAAACCTTGGGGAAGAAACTACGGCATGTTTCTTGCGCGTATATATATATGTAGATTAACGTAAGCGTAACTAAAACTTGTATGTAAGATTTACGACCTAGGACTCAAACCGCTGTACCATACCTACCCGTTTTCTGCGTAGTGTGTAGTAGTTATTGTTTACCCCATTTTCTTTTCCTCACCTCTCATATGCGTAGTAGACGGTAACACAATCTCGAGTCTCGTACGTCCTCTTCCTCGCCACCACTGGTGGATCAGCTGCATCTTTTAGCGTAAACATATAGCGTGTACATATAGGATTGTTATCACTCTATCCGCAGCGACGAAGCGAGAAGTAATTTGGGGTTGTTTGCTAGCAACAAAACACGATGAAAACGATGCGAGCGCGATTGTGTATAGTTTAGCGGGACAATGTTGGCTTTCAACTTAAACGCACGAGCTTCCACCGTATTGATCCTTGTTAAAGTACGCATTCCTTCGCATATCCTCGGACTCCTACAGCTACGCTTTCACCACGAACCTGAGTCGATTTTAGGACCGCTGTGAGTAGCTTCCGATTCGATCTCCACTAATTAGGAACAATTTGTGCCCGATGTGTGGGAACGGAAATCACGGACCGCTGGCGGGAAAGCATGATTAGGCCGCACACATCAAGTATGTCATTAAGTAGAAGTGGTGGAAATTTTCACTCTTGAAAGAGCCCGACTAAAACGCCCTGTGCGAAATCCAATCGTCCTTCCGTACATGAATATTAATGACAGCGTGTAAGCCACTATCTGCTGCCGTACCGAGAGCACTCTTCGTCCGATTCTCAGCCGGTCAAGGATGTCAAGCACGTTCTGTTGTTTCTGCTGCTGCCGCGACCTTCGTCTTCATCTCATTACGCCCGTGCTAGATGGGGCCTAGATAGAGGCCAGTGATTTGAGATTCCGCTAGTGTCACACCGCTCGAACCCTCGCGGGAGAAGAAGCGCCCGATGCCTAACACGTCCCCCTTTCCGCGATGGACCGAACAAGCAAAGCAGGTCGGCTGCCATTAATTATCTCAAGCACAGATTATGGGCCGTGTTCCGTCCCGGCAAGTACCTTGTGCATTATCCGGGAGAGAATTTTCGGTCACCGCTGATTGTAAAGCGCTCTTTTCACACGGATCCTTTTCCCGAAGGGGATGTGGCTTTCGGAATCACAAGCTGAATTTCAACAGCAACAGCGGTCGAGAATGTGTATCGGCAAGCTTAATTAATCATCGGTGCTTCATTCAACGCGTGGTTCAGACGCACGGTACAGAACGGAAACGCGCGTCAATGGGGACAATTTTCAACTCTTTTTGGCGCGCGAAAGCAAAAAGGAGTGAACTGCCGGCTATCCTGCGCTTGACGCGGCTCAACACGTGGAGCATTGTGTGTTGTTTCCCACCCACGCGCGAATGTCACACAAATATGCAATAATTTTTCAATTAACGATTAATCGTCTCATGCGGGACGACAATGTTAACGATGCCAATCTCTTCCTTGGTATGCCTTTCCCATGATATTTTTTTTCTTTCTCTCTCTCTGTATACCATAGAAAAATAGTGCACCAATAGTGCGACGGATTCATCCTTGCGGTTTGCCTCCTCGCGCGAGATAAGTGCCGCATGAAAGTGGCGCGATAAATTAATATCCAGTTTACCGTGCCCCGTTCCAACGGTCCGTTTAGCTTCGGTAGTTTAATTTCGCCGTGCGTCCTTAGAAATGGCACACGAAATGGATAATGAAACGAGCCATGAAAATTAAAATGCAAACCGAAGTCGACCGGACAGGGCTAATCCTCGCGTCGTGTGCCAGCGCTTGTACACGACATCCTCCGCCCGTGTTTGTGTCCTGTGTGTGCTTTGGCGTGTTGTTGCTTCCGCAATTTCCTTGTTGCGATTCCTCCTTGCGTGCGTTCGTTTGCAGCAGTCGAGACACCGAATGCCCGGAACATCGGATCGGTTGACGGGCAAATAAAATTGTGTTTATGTTTTTAATTTAATTTTACGATTATAGCTTCCACTGACTTGGTGCTTTCTCACTCTCACGCTCACGATTTGTTTTGCTCACTCGCTCGCTGCTTTCCGATGCGAAATTGTTGCCTTATTACATCGCAAAACATGCAGCGTGTTGTGTGTTGTTGCATTGAGGAAAAACCCGTCCCCTGCAGTAAGCATTCCTCCTTTCGAGGTAGTTAAAATAATGTTTTTGTTATCCCTTTGGACAGTGATGAGACCGGCGGGCGCATTATATAGTGACATGCTTACACTTTAAGTAGCTCAATCTTTGTATTCCATTCGCTCGTTACGTCCACAGGACGTGGGAAGCGGCGCTAGTTTTTAAACGAATTTTAAATTTTAATCACAAAAACAGTTCGATAGTTTCCCTAAAAACAAATTTCTTATTGCGCAGCGGGTGATAAAAAATATAAAACAACGGTTCAAAACAAAGCTTTAAACCAAACCGAACCACGTAAAGCCGTTGGTGGAGCCGCGTTCGTTAGGTGATGTTTGCGGTGTCGTTTGCTCGTTTCCTAAACACAAAGGCCCGCATCTTCCGGGACGGGAAGCCGACCCGATGCGTTCCTGCTGCCGGAACATCCGAGCGAGCGGCAACTCTCGGGAGATTTCTTTTAAGATGGCACGGTCTCACTTGTTTTCCCTCTACGCAAACCCGACATCGACGTTGGACAAATAGAAACGGTCTGGCTCTTCTTGGTCCTTCTGCTCGGCTCGGTGGAGGAGGATCTCCTTCGCGAACTCAATCAACTCTCAAGAGTGTACCGTAACCGTCGTCGTCGTCGTTGGCAGGCAAACCAAAAAACAAGTTCTTTTCGTTTTCGACACCCAGGCGGAAGGTAAACAGACGGATGCTTCGAAGATTCGATCCTCTGCCGTGCCGTGCGGCGCAACGTTTGGAAGCAACATTAGGCAAACCACTCCATACGGAAGCCTTCCTTCGCTAACTTTTTTCTTGCCGAAAGTGAGGGAATTGATTTCCTTCAAGTGGGGCGGCGCGTGTTTGTGTGTGAAAGCCGTATGTCCTTTCGAGAGGGAGCCGGAGAATGTCCTCTCAAAGCGAAATTAAGCTCCGATTTCAAATCAGTAGGCACAACTCGACGCGGCGCGCCAAAAAAGGTGTTCGCACCCACACACGCGCACTGTTTGTAATTTGTAAGCTACTGGCACGGAAAACCGATTTCGATTGGATTTTTTTTTTTAGTTTGAGGAGGAAATAAAAACGGACACCGCCGAAGCGTCGTTCGCAATCGACCGAACGCGTTCGCGCGGCAAGTGGCAAAACTTTTCGCCTTTCGCGCCGGCAAAGTGGTCGCGATAATGGGCGATTTCTCTCCGGGGATCAATAAATAAATTTTTATCTGCAGCGAAGCGAGAACGGCATAGCGAGCGCGGAGATCCCGCCGGTGACGAACGATGGGGTGTCGCGTAAATGGAATCGGCCCGATGCGTGGAAAAGTTACCCACCTCCGCCACCGACCGGCTCCGTCAACTCGCGTGAAGTCACTCAGTCAGTTGGGGCCGAAGCCGAACCAGTCCGATGGTTTTTCTTCACGGTTCAATTTATATTTTTATTGCTTGGCCTCTGCGCTCGTCCGGAGCAGTAGGAGGCGAAGTGTTCGATGAGCTCAATGTCAGCGTCAGTCACTCTGGGCGAGCTGTCGCTCAGTAGGAAGCAAAAACGGTAGGAAATAATTCTCCCACCCCACATCCCCATCCCCCCCCCCCCCTCCATCAGCGATGGAAACTCGTTTTGATAAGTTGCGTTGCGTTTTTTTGCAATTAAAATCCAACTCCTTTTACTGCTTTATTTTCTCCCAATCGAAATATTACTTCCCGCGCGGGGTTTCATACGTCCTTTTTTTTTGTACACGCGGCTCTGTAGGTGAACCGAAACTGATGATTTCATTCTGTAAACCCCATCTCACAGCGTGCACGCAAACGGAATACTAGTGGTAGAGAAGGAAAGCGAGCTTCGAGGAAAACCGCGCATTCGTCAATTCGCCGATCGGTTAGTGGAAGAGTATGTTAGGAAAGGAAGCTTTTTCCCGTATGGCACAGGTGCAAGGGGGTGAACAAAAAATCAAAATCTTGTTGTAAAACGACGGTGTGTCACGAGGTTCGCTTCGGCCAAAATGCCAAAAATTCTATTCTGCCCGCATACGGCGTCCGCGTTCGTGAGGGAAACGGCAAAGGCACCGGCAGGGCCGTCTGTGGCGGGTGCATAATTTTACCCTTTAGCGACTAAGTTACGCGCACAGATGGGTTAAGCGTTAATTGTTACAACAAATGTGTGTCATAAAATGCGAATGCTGCGTTGGACATCATGCGCGACGCCGGAGCCGCAGCATTCGCCTTTTCGTGTAGTCATTAATTTAGATTTCGTTCCCGCCCGCGGGCTAAGAAAAAACTCGTATGCAACAGAAAAAGAAAGGAAAGGAAAAATAAACCCCTTCCCGACGCCACGCGGATTCGAACCAACCGAGCAAAGGTCAGCTGGTCAACAGAAGATGAATAAACGGAACCCCCGAAATCCTTCCCACGTCAAGGACGATCTCGCTGGTTTCCGCTGGTAGGTGAAGACCGGTTTTTTTTCGAGCCGCGAGTGGGGAAGGGGAAAGGTGAGGGAATGCCGTGTCCCGCAGAATACGCTTCTCGGTGTCCGGTGTGTGTTTCTATATACATATATGTACAAACAAAACATACAATGATAATGCGAAATATTTAAGTAACCTCTATGCATAAACACGCACTTAGGCGAGGGAGGAGCTACGTGTAAAAGGAAAAAGAGCGTCGTAGAAATAAATCGTAATAAAAATTACCCTCTCTGCAACGTACATGGGTAAAAAGCGCGTACATCTGAAAGCTCGTGCAACTGTGCGTGTGCTCCCGTGTGCGGAAAGGTGGAATATAGCGAAATGCAAATTTTGATTTTAATTTCATTTTAAAAAAATACGCTAAAAATAACTTCAGCTCCGCCGTTTTTCACTCCTCGGATAGTTTCTCCAAGAATGAAAACAATCTTTGTGTTGCATTACTATGAATATTTTAACTGGTATTTTGAAAAACATAATCGAAAACTGCATTTCACGTTCCCCTGTCGCACTCCGGAGCACTCCGTGCACTAAAGCCTGAAGGGCAAGAAAGGCTGAAAAACGCGGTGGCGAATAAAATAATGATCAAAGTGTACACGCGTCCGTCGTCGAATGAAAATGCACGCAGACCGCGCACCAACAATATGAACTATTAGAAGAATCTTTAAAGCGTGTCTCGTGTGTATGTTTCTTGTTCGGTGTGTCTTCCTGTGGAAAGAAAACATTCCTCCGGGCTCCCGCTTCCTGCAGGAGCGCATTCCGTTTTGGTCCGGGTTTGTCTTGTTCGCGCACGGTAGAAAGAGTAAGAAAGCTCGACGTAAGATAACATTCTTCGAACCCTCCCGCCCGATTCACTGTGCAAACCGGGTTCGTGAGTTCGGCGGTTGGAAAACAATGTCCTCGATGCAACACTGGCGAAGAAAGGATTCCTTTCGAGCTGGCTTCTGTGTGGTTCTATTTTCGATTCGACGTTGGTGATAACAAAAACAAGCTTCGCTTCGGATGCACTTATACATTCCAGCATTTTCCGTGTAATTACGTGCGGGATTAGTGCTTTCTGGTAAAAGCATTTTTTTTTTAAGTTTGATAGGAAAAAATCTTAAATCCGAAATGATATCTTCATCCATCCCCTTCCTTAGTATTCCTGAGGACAGGATACAGAAATTCCAAATACTCCAACATGAAAAAAGCAGAAAACGTTTGATCCACACCCATTTTTATTTAGTTTGATCCTTCTCTTGACGTACGAAATTATCTCAAGTTATAACCAAATTCAAATTCATACTAATATGGAACTCGGAACACAATGCCCCAAACCTTGTAGTATAAATTTGGCGGTACAACAAAGAGAGTCGCCGGGTTTGCTTTTTCTGCTTTCCCAAGCACGTGGGTATTCAAAAATGGCCACTCCATCATGCAGGCACTGTGTTCCCGAACGTGAGGGCCGTTGCATTCGAAACGGTGTTCTGAATTTGGGCTGCACATAAAGTTTTATTTCTATCATTCGAAATATTTCATCAACTATCCTCCCACCCCTCACACGGACCACAACGCTTGAAGAACCAACCACCACAAATGGTAGGAATAAAAAGGTCCGCCGGAAAAAAAATCTTTATTTATATCCACAAACGATTATGCCACACACACACATAATTTTCAACCCCACCGCACTCGGGGCTTGCCTCGGTCGGTCAACCGGTAGTGCTCGGTTAATCCGTCGCGACGGGACGGTGTGGTACATAAATCCTTTTCGGCTGCACACACACTCATACACAAACGCACGCACGCACGCTCGCACTCGGTCGCATTTGAATAAAGGAAGACCGACGTTTTCCGCCGGTTCACCGGCGCGATTGCGATCGCGCGAAAGGGCGTTCAAATGGAAAGGACTTTAATCACCTTCCCCCGCCCCTCCTCCACTCCCCTCCCAACGGTTTTCTCCCGATGCTGTTAATCACCTATAGAGATAAAAAAGCGGTTCGGGTGGCTACCACGATAACAATAAAAAAAATCTCAAACACATTCATGTGACATCTATGTGAAAGCAGGCGCATCATCGCCATCATCTGGTCGACGCCGCCAGACTTTCGGCAAACAACATGGGCGGTGGAATAATGTGGACGTGAATGGCTGCTTTCGGACCTTATCCGCATTTAGTTTATGGCCGATAGCTCTCACCTCAGTCGGCGTTTTGTATTTCCATTCACGCCTTACGAAGCTGTACTGTAAAAGTACTGAAAATCAATTTCCTACGCTATCACTTTTCCAAACTAACAATCGTTTGTTACTAACATCGGAATTGGTGATTCTTCAAATTGAACGATTTTTCTGCTTGATCGAATGCTGGTTGCTCGATCGAATAGAAAATACGCCTAAATGTATGCAAGCTGCAAAACTACACGTCAAAAAATAGGCTATAGTGCCAAAAACTACAAACAAAAACTACAGTGCCATGCTAAATTATAATAATAATAATTGTTGATAACAACAAACAAATATGCTCTAGTTTTCACGGAATTTATCAGCTAGGCTGGTGCACCCTTCTATTAAAACCCCTATTATTCTATTATTTATCTGACGAATTGGTATGGCACAGGCTCAGCAAGTGGTCACTTGGTATTAGTGATTGTGCATACATTCGCGCATTGATGCCCATCCCTCAGACAAGTTTCCTCTGTACTTTCACAGCCTAAAGGCTAAATGCAGACACAATTTATGTATTGATCAATTTTCCCGCCAAAGTAATCTTGTACTGAAGCGTTCCGGAAAACTCGGTATCTCGCTTTGTCTCCACTCGTTTCTCTGTACATCCTGCTTATTCCGGGCGCCTCCACGGATCCAGCCAATCGATGATGTGGCCTAGTGGCAGTGGGCATAGTAATTGAGAAATTATGCAGATTTCCAACTATTTGGACACATTTTGGTCGCTTCTGTGCGTGCAGAAGGTGCCGGACCAAACCCCGAACGATCAGGCCCACACATCAACGGTGCTCAAATCGACGATGCCTGTTGCTTCGTAGCTTCGGAGAATGTTGCCGTACCGTAGGATGTGGATGTTGTTACACACCTCATTTGAATCAATTATCCCAAGGAGTTAAGCTCTAAATCAATCGACAATCAGATCAAATCAGATACGGATTAATAATCGTTCAGCTGGTTTGGTCAAAAATGATATACCGATTTGCCGAAGAAAACTATCGCAAAATGGAGAAAATTGGACAATCCAGCTTCGATTCCAAAACTGGAGTCAGAAAAGTATAAATTAATGCGGGGGTTGCTACCAAATTATTGAGAAGTATCGGTGCAAGGGAGGTTCAATGAAGCGGCTAACACGGATGTGAGGGAAAAGTCGAAGCACTCATAGTGAAATGACACATAGTGAAGTGAAATTGGCTGAAAATATGAATCTCTTTCCCTATCCCTATTGAATCGGAACAACTTTTGCAAATTATCGTAACGTTTCCGTTCCTCTGTCACGGATTTGTGTTGTTTTGCTGTATGGACGGCCTGTCCATGTGCAAGTTGATTAAAGTAAGCAAGGTGAATGAATTTCACATTTTTCAACTGCTGATTGATTGAGGTGGGTGCGGTGTGAATGGCTCAATCTTTTTGTGTTTTTTTTTATGTGTTGATCTCTTTCATGTGCAATTCTGAGTGGACCAGGTGTTTTGTGTTCACTTTTTTTTAATGAATTTCTTTTTTTT
>JXWZ01005157.1:0-15917 GCA_000956215.1 Anopheles farauti No. 4 | reverse complement strand
TTTAAAGGGTAAAATTCTACGAAATAAATACTGAATTAAGATCTATAAAAAATAAATAAATACTGAACGCTCGCCCACAACGAGGGCTTTACCCTTGCAACTCAAGTGCAATCTGCATCACATTATTTGTCTGCTTGCCTTTCCAAATCCCCGGAACTGGTGCAGTTTATTTTTTTCCTTCCTCCGCCCCTCTTCTTAACTAGCGCCGCCTTCACGGTTTAACGATTAAAATAAAACGTTCGTTCCGTACCGTACCGAAATGAACAGGATAGAGAGATTATTTCTTTCCAGAAGATACCATCACAGATAGTTTTTGCTCCCCTTCAATTGCATGTGTGCGGAGGGGTGCAAGATGGATAGAGAGTGCTAGGCGTAGCCGCGTGCCTGTGAGTGTGGTGGTGGTCACGGGGATGCATCCTGTCACCGCACGATGGCGTAACGCACGCAACCATATGGGAGCCTTAACGCAGCAACAACACCTTTATTTACTCTCATTTCCATCGGCTAGAGAAAGGTGTCAATGACATCCCCGGTGCGGCTGGTTCCGGGCTGCCCGTTGTCTGCTTGGCTGCTTGCTTTTGAAGGCTTGCCAAGGCCTATATTTGAGCAGCTTTTCCAACCAAACCGTTCTTCTCGCTTCGGTACGATGTGCCGCCGGCCGGTGCACTATGCAGCGTTTTGTTTGTTTATCAGACCGTACACAAAAGCCGGATAGCTGGGCCAGGAGAAGAAAAAAAAAACGACGAGGAACCGTGAAACGAAGAAAGAAAAATAAATGATAACAAATATGTAGCGTAGCTAAGAGAGAGACGTTGACTGTGGGGATGAGGATGGGTACGTAGAAACCACTCCACTTCCTCCTGGACTGGACACAAAATTACTCGAGAGCAACAGAAGAGTCTCGGCAGATTACGCTCGACGATCATCCACCCCGATCGAACGAAACGTTTCCACAACCGGCAAGAAAAAGACGTTTCTTCTCGTTTTTGTCGGCACGGGCCTAAAAGCAGTGTGTCCATTTTGGGACCGGCCGGACCTCGGTTGGAACGAGTGTTTTAAAATTAAATGCAAATTATCGGGGTGAATGCCTGGCACCAGCGTGCTTGTGTTTACTGGGCGGTCAGTGGTAAAGGCATATCGAATGCCAAATGAAGCTGCTGTTGAATAAATCATAATCCTCGCCAGTAGTAGCTCGAGTGTGAAAAATCATTAAAACGTAATGGATTGTGCTTAAGTAGATTTGATTTTCTCCATATCGTCGTACGTGTTACTTGGAATGTTTTGTGCGATATGATGTGTAGCAGGGAATGGACTTAGTTGCTTTACATTTTAATGAATTTAGGTTACAGAGGAGCCGCGTTTGCTGCTTTGTCAGTTCCGTTGGTGTTTGTGGCAATTTGTGGCGAGCTCTTGTTGCTTGGTAGTATCTGTTATCGACCATTTTAATTTTATTAAATTATTTTATTTTAATTATATCGAAGTCAAACTGCCGATTATGTCAAACTGTTCAATCAAACATGAAAATTATCCTTTCCATACAGTTTGCGTTCAAATTGGATCATAAATCAGTAAATCGTAATTCCATCCTATCTCCATATGGAAAGCCCGTAGCGCCTCACTGAAAATGAATTAAAATATTAAACCTTTTTTTGAAACTATCTGCATTCGATCAGTTTTTAAATAACTGCAATATGTTTAACGCTTGATTTTTTATCGTGAAAAATATACCTTTTTTGGACAAGTCTTGTTTTCGACTTTCATTACAAATTTATTCAAGGTTTATTAATTTTAAAAATATGCCAACGAATATTTGCAAACCTTTCTTCTCTCTTCATGTTACATTACGGAATTTTTTTTAACATACTACGTGTTATATACACCTCTACTCTAAAGTATAAACGTGACAACCGTCCTTGAGAAAAAGAAGCAAATAAAGAAGTGCTAATGCAGGGGAGTTGTGCAGTAACCTTTGAAGAAAGTGGTCGTGTGTAAATTCAATCCGAAAGATACAACACTACGAGATAAAAGTAGTAAATAAAAACACAAAGATATTGTTACGTGAATAGTTATAACTATATCTTATGTGTTATTTGTTAAGAACACATAAGTATCGGAATAAACTTTTATGAATTATGGATATAAGTTCCAAGTGATTTATTTCTTGAAGGCTTTGGACAAATCTAATTTTTTTTGTCAAGTGATATACGTTACACTTGCTTCGAAAACCGCTTCTTCGCTAAAGCAGTGTCACTTTTGCCTCTTCTGCACGCTGTCTATCGCACAACCACTCTTGATGTAACAATTTCTCACTTTACCTGCCACAAAAACCGTTCATCTTCATCCACCCCGGTTGAAGTGAGAAACCTTGTGAATCTTTAACCTCTCCCCTGTAGGAAGAATTGAACAAATCGGGCGAGAAAAAGCACGGTTTTAAATTTCCAACACCGTTTGTTCGCCCCGACGAGAGATGCGTGTTTAGTTTTGTAGTTTTCACTCCTCCGCTGCTCTATTTGTCGACCGGTGTGATCGGTGGAGTGCAGATAGGGGGAATGGGTCTCTCCACCCACAATGACGCTGCTATTGTCCAGCACATTTTGTTCCGTCCCTTCAAGCGTTTCCCCCAGAGTCAATGTATACTTTTCGGTCGGAGCGGCGGCCCCGTTTGTTTCGTTTCGTGGGCCAGTGAGAAATGGCTTTAAATCGACAACAAAATAGCGTCAAGTCTTTTCCTTGCTTACACGCCACGCTAACTTGCCCTTCCCCAAAGAAGCGTCTGTTGGACCACATTTTCCCTTTTAAACAGCAAAGCAAGATGTTGGGAAAGATGTGGTATGAAAATTGTTCCAAAACGTTACGGAATCGAGCATATTCCAGGAGTCTTTCTTTCTGCCTTCTTTCATCGTCATTGTTTTCAGATGAAAGTTTTTTTTCCTCGCTCAAAAACTCCAGTGTAGCTATTTTCTTTCGCTTTTTTCTTCATTATTTCTCATTTTCCTCCCCCACTGTTTATCGATGGAAGTTCCGATTTTCAATCTCGTTTCGTAACGCTACACGATATCGGGCTGCATCATCATTATAGCCCCCCTGCGTAATCTAATCATTTCCCTTTTTGGATTGCAATGCAAGCATTTACTTAGAAGCGAGCGGGAGGAAAAACAAAATACCGAAAAGAAATTTTCATAAAATATTGTGTTTCCTGTAAAAGTAGGAAAAAATCAATTACAGTTGTTTAGCGTCATTTCCGGTTGTGAAACCCAAATCTTCGAACTATAATGCTCCCCTCAATCAAACCACGACTGCAACTCCTCTAGACGCTGAGAGCTAATACGTTTAATTGAATGCTCTTTTGGTTTGATGGAGCAGTGCCACTTACACTCAGGCCATAACATAATGCAAATTCTCCTCCCCTGGTGCTCGATTGCATTCATAATGCGCCCCATTATATTTTCTCCCGTCCCCCCCCGGTGCATCGAGACACGGAGTCTACAAAATCGGTGCGAGATTTATACACACCAACCACTCATAATGATGATGATGATCTGACATTTCGACAAGTTACGAACTGCTTATTGCGGGGGTAGTGAATAACGCTTTTTCATTCAAAATGACTCCAAATGAGATATGAAAACGACGGCCGCACGGCGGAATAACATTATTAACGGCCGCCTCCGCGGGCCGCCACGGGGAGATGCTAGTCTGCAACATATTTCGTCGACGAAACCTTCAATAATAGTTGGCATGAGAGTCGCCTTCTTCTGCACCATATCGCGTAATAAAAAGCAACGCTTTGTGTTTTTACTGAGCAGATATGTATGCAGCCTTCCCCCAACCCTTCCGACGCAAGACAAACCAGAACGAGTGAGTGCAGCATTTTGAATGGCAAAGCAATGGCTTATGCTTCGGTGTGCTCACTGTTTTCGCAAATCAAAAGAACATTTGAAATCTTTCTCTCGTTGGATGAAGCATTGAGCGAAAACGAGCAGCAGCTTGCACATTCAAATTTCAATTCCAACACAGCAGCATCGTCGCCGTCGAAAGAAAAGCAGTTCATCGGTGATTCTGTAGGAACTCTTTTTCAAATGGAGTAAAAATGGAAAATAAAAAAATCTATTGAAAAGAGGCGCGTTTTTTTTTTGCTAATGAAAAAACATTCTTCCCCTAATATTTCCTTATTCATTCATTGTTTTCTTTTTCACGTTTCCATTTACAGAATTCGAGCCCCCTGTGGGAGGACTTTATTGCCAAAGCGACAAAGCTGCACGCATGTTTAAGGTAAGTGTATGGGTGTGGCAAAATTAAGGATTGTATTTTTTGTTGTTGTTGTTGCCTGTTCGTTACACCATAATCCTAGTCCGGCAATAGATCGCTCAACTAATTGGACGCGTGCTCCGTTTGATCGATAGTGGTTCGGTTGCAAAACGTAATGCAACATTCTTAATAAATTTTTTGGCTCAATTTACCTTCCCCCTTTCCCACCAGCACGAATTGTTTCTGGGTTTATGTAACGCCCGATTACGGAATCCCCACACCCACCAGAAGTAAAGAAGTAGAAACGCGCGTAACGCGTTTTTTTTCGCGAGGGTATGATTAAGATAATGGATAGGATTTTGGAGAGTGTGCTTTTAGTAAACGAGACCGTCTCATCAAAAGCTTAGTTAGCAAATAAAAGAGCGGTCATTAATTTTGATAGTCGATCTTGTTTCTTTCCCATCATTTAATTTGATTATAATTTTTGTACTCCAGTCGCTGACAGGGCGTTTTGTTTTGGAGTTTTTTTTTGTGTGTAATTTGTGTGATATAATAAACGAAAGGTTGGAGCGTCGTCAGTTGGTTAGGTTGAATATCATTTGTTTGTTTTTTCGACTTGTTTTTTCATCAATAATGAAGTCATTACCGGTGAAGCAGGAAAAATTACAATCAACATTAGGTATGAAAACTTCTTGTATTTTTTGCATAATCAAAATAAAAAAATGCGTTCCGTCATGTTACATTATCATGCTAGTGAGAATATTTAAAGGAAATCTGTACAGGATACTCTGTTACTATTTTAAGTGAATATTTGGTATTTAGTAGTGAATTTGGGTGAATAGCTAGCAAAATCAATGGTGTTTGCGGTTTGTTCTACTATTTTATAACACTTGTTAAAGGCTATATAAGATTTTTTAAATTATATAGCACTATTTGGATGATCAAAAAGACAAATATATATACAATATTGCTAAGACGTTTTTTTTTTTTGAAGAATTGTTTTTGCGGCTCTACTATAGTTACATCCTCGCTATCCGATTCATACTTTTTCAGTATTTTATTTCTTTCTTATATTAATGTTCATTCATTATTTTTCTACAATCATATAACAACAACAAAAACATACCAATCCCAAGCAAAAAACCTGTCTCATCGTGCCCTATTAAATCATTTCTAGAAACAAATTCAATTAAGAGTGGCTTCTTATGACCGAACTATGTTACCAAATTTGCACCACCAGCACCACGAAAAGTGCGCAAATATGAATGAAATTGCATTGTTCACGCTATAACTGCTGGCTCTCACAATCGGACAAAGGAATAGCAAACAAAAAAAAACAACAAATGTTTTAAGGCTGTTTTTTGAAGTGTCAGTGTGCCGATTGGGCACTTTTACTGCTATGTTTCTCGCGAGGTTCAATAGTCAACCAATTTAGCGACCCATTCCCACATCCGTCATCGCCCTCATCCGCCGCCAACACGCCACAGCCGATGCAGCTTTGTGCTCGCAATTTTCCATTTTCATTCACCGTAGCCAATTTTGCGCTGTCCCACTTTTCTTTCGCTGCTGCCGTCGCGGTAGTAGTTTTTCCTGCCACCCAGCCCAAAAGTGACGGTATTTTCAAGGCGGTCATAAATTTAGCATAATTCAACTCGCAAACATATTTTTATTTTTTGCTCACCGGCTGTTTGTGTATTTTTGTTTTTTTTCCTTTTCTATTTTCCAATTCGTGCTCGTTTTTCTCACACGCTCCTTTTCTCGTTTCAATTTCAGGGCTGCAATTCAAGCGTTGGCGGCCTACTTGGATGCATTCCAAAAAATCGCCGACGCTGCCACCAACTCTAGAGGTAAGTGTGACCAAGTGTGAGTGTGTCCATGGGCGGCTTCGATGCGGTCGTGATACGCCTCCGGGATTTTGTGGTGGAAAGAGTTCACAAAACTAGCCGGTCTTGGGGTGTATTTTAAGCATCGGGAAAAAAAATTAGTCATTGTAGTGTTAATATTCTCTCTTGGAAAAATAGAAACAACCCTAAACTTTCACAAGCGAGTGTGAGAAGAGACGGGACCGCTCTAGAGGTCATTGCGATGCAAATTTTTCACAACTTAATATGAAAACCTAATTGCGGGCTCGTTCCTCCATCATTTGGCAGCTATTCGCTCAAACTGGGTCGCAGCGGAAATGCAACGTAACGACATTAGGGACTGTTTCGGGCGCATTCGAGTGCACGCTCGCTGTACGTCGATTGATTAATGGGTGTTGTAATCTGAACAAAATGCATTATGAAAGCTACGAAAGACAGGAACTGTACCAAAGATGCTCACTTTGACAGTACTTTTATTTGCGACATATTTTCCCCTAATTCGCCACAATTAGGAATTAAATAAATATTCTCAAAATCATGAGCTCGTAAATCAATCTTAAATACAAGCTAGAGGAATGTTTACAATTGGTGAAATGGTCATGGAAAATGCATATATCTCACTCCAGAAAACGCAATTCAGGAACCAAAACCCCTTTTACAAACTCATTTTCTATAAAACTCTATAAAAGATTATAACGACTTTTGTATGTAATGATGTCGGAAGTATTTCGAACGTTTCGAAAGTATTAAAATGTTGTTAAAATTTTATCATATTTTACTTTCATTGTACGTCCTTTAGGTGTGTCTACCTTGGTTTTTGCCAACACTGATGAAGCATGGAAGAGTCAAGCTTACTTTAACAGAGAAATATCTCTGCGGACACTATTAAAATACTCTCCATGGGGTGTATGAAAAATCAACTAGGCACAATCTTGCCTTCACGGCTAAACTATACAGACAGCTTCTACGGGTGGCAGCCTGAGCTCATTCGACAGCTCACTGACTTGAAAACTGCGTATCCGTCCAGTGCGACTGCATTGCGGATCAATGCTAGTATATGTGTGTTGTGTTTGCGGGGAGTTTCTTCAGCCCATATTGATGGTCGCGGTCGCCTCCTCCTTCTGCTCCGTTTTGCCACACATAAATTTGCTCCAACCACCACTACCAGTACGCGTTTGCCCGAATCGGCTCCGTATAACTTTAACGACATACAAACTCTCGCCACAGCACAACTGTGCAGCACGGAAGCAAACCGAAGCATAACATTTGGGAGGGAAGCAAAACGCAGCACTTTTTATTCGCTGTGAAGCAGCATAAATCTAGAGCGACTAATACCGCCCGCACCGCTCTCTTTCCGCATCCAATGAAACACATGATGATGAGCGGCAGCTGATGGGTGCAACTACTACGCCACGTGTATTTATTTGTTCCGATCGGGCATCGCCACCGTTCTCGACATTCTTCTCGCGTTTAGTTTTTACGCTCCCGGTTGACATGTTGGCCACCGCGCATGATGTTGCTGCTGCTGGTGGTCACCAAAAAGTGTTCGCCAAACCACACGGCGCAGGGCTGATCTGGTTGGTTTTGCCTTTTTCTATGGTTTGCGGATGAAAATAGTCTATTTTTAGACGCCAAAGTCAATCCCCCCATGCCGTGATGGTGAACCACGGCGAAAAAAAAACATATGTTGTCTGTCCTGTCCGAGGGCTAAGTTTTCTGGTTCTGGTACAAGCAGTAGGTTGGGGGTCAAAAGAACAAGAACAAGTGTTTTTTCTGTCCTTAGGACACCACATGTTCGCTTTAAAACTGATGGTGGGCATGGTCAACCAGGGCGTGAAGTGGTCGCTTATCGATTAGAAAATATATAAATTTTATTAACGCAAACAAACAAATGCGAGCAGAAGTAAAAAAAACAACCCGGGTACATGTGTTGTTATTTGGGTATGCTCGGTCTATTTGGGAATTCCAACCATCGCTTGGTACTTGATGTGTTAAAATAAATATAATTTGAAAATATTCACTTTACATTCAAGTCGCTTAAAAGCAGTTCATATTGACGTTATTGTTTGGTTAGTATTGTTGTGCATTACTGTTTGATAAATTTGACATAAAACTTGCGCAAGTGTTGGGTGTTAAAGCTGGTACCGATTGTAGAATTAGGCTGTATCGTGACTCGTTTTACTGATTCAAGTGCAGAAACGACTCGTTTCGATGCCGTCCTTATTTTAATATTCACTTTTCAAAGTTTAGAAGAAGCTATTTTCCTATTTTCCTGCTTTGCTTTTATTTCCTGCTATTTTCTACACTGTTTCGAACTGTTTAAGATGTTTGAACGTATGAGATTGAGCAGCATCAGTTAAATTGTTGGGTTAAGTACTTTTTTGGAGTATACTATCGTATCATATTATACCATTTCTGTGGCTAATGACAATTTTGCTATGTTTTTTTTTTATGATTGCATTGAATATTAGCTATTTTGAATATTGAATATCTCTAGGTTTACATATTAACTCATTCATTCACTCATAACCATATTTAAACACACTAGATCAGTCAGTTTATTAAATAGAACAACCAACAAATTGCATGATGATAAAAGCCCCATCTCACATGGTGACACACAGGGGGACCATGAGAAAGTTTCCTTATTTCTCCATATGGTGCATGCATGCAGGAGGTCGCACGTGCTTCCAAGTTTTATCTACAGCACCAAACTTTTAATGACATGTTCGATGTACACCTGAAACGACATTGAGAGTATCAAACCTCAGTAACAGTCTTTGTACATTTGGGTGAGAGATGAGTCCTTCAGTGAACGTTATGCTTTTGCTTACGTCGAAAATATATGCACATACAAAAAGGGGCTATGATAAAGGGAGGGGAGGGTGAATGAATAGAAAATATTTCATGCCTGTCGTTTTCTGACTATATTTTCTATTGTCCTTTTTGTGACCAATTTCTACACATCGATTGAATTCTAATTGATTCGAGATTCGAGATGCTATAGAACTTGATTTTGTTATGCGTTTCTGTCTTTGTTCTACGAACGAATATATGATATGCGTTACCATTGTAGCAACGAATATATGGATTGAAATTTGTTCAAAAATGATGTACCCAATTAAGAAATCCATTTAAAAAAGCAGGCATAATTCCGGAAAGCTTTTAAACACGACAATCATTCCCCGTTAGCTTTCCGTGTTAAATACCACTCGAAACATGGCTCCCGATGAAGATAAAACATCGCATATGCGTGTGCTTCTCGATATTAAAAATGGTTGCAATCGTAAAATCCGCTGACGGATCCGCTGAGCAAAGCGAAAACAAACATAGCTCCCTTCAAACTTAGAAATTACTACCTACCGTATGAATGACCAACGCGGCCGGTGGGTGGCGTGTACTAAGCAACGCGCTTAAGCGATACGGTTCGTTCACTCCATACTTCCTTCTGACACGGGTCTTATTTCGCGTGCCACGGACTCTCAACGGCCGAGACCTACTAATCAACCGATGACCATTTCCCCTGTGGGCCCCACCAGGCTGGTAGACCAGTGCGGATGACACGCGTGAGCGTGCAAAGCGATGCAAAAAAAAAACAAAAACAACAACAATAAATCACAAAATGGTACACAAAAATATGCTCATATTGCGATTTTGAGGTGAACTGAACAGCGCAGCGTGGTGGATAAGTAAAATAGAAAAAAATAACATACAAATCGTCTGTGTGGTGGTGTGCATGGGCCATTAGTAGTAAGTGAGTTAGTAAGCATATCAGCTGTGGAGTATGTGAATGTGTGATGAAACAACCATAAAACAAAGTTTGAAAATAAACTTCACTAATAAGCCTACTCCTCTCTCGTGCAGTCTCACCGCACGTGGCTAGCGTTGGTGTTAATTTGCCTCGTTCGCGCAGTAACGTTGAAAAACACAGCGAAAAAAAAACCGATCGATCAATTGACCGATTATTGCCTTTTGAAACGATGGCTCTGACCGACTGACTGACTGACAGGCGGGCGGCGGCATATGGTGTACCGTTTTTCTTAAGCGTCGTTTCATGTTGCAAGTAGAAAGTCCACGCATGTCCATTGCACTCGCCGCCCCAGCGACTTACGGCGGGCTGAAACTGATCGACGCGAACCGATTAGAGTGGGACGGTGCTCCTCCACCGCACGGAGGACGCGAAAATTAACGCAACGAAGGTTTCGCTCTCACCCACACCCCACCCAAGCCGAGTTACCGTCGTCAAGGAGCGGATTGTTTGAAAACAATACACCACCGAACCGCACGTGTTGTGGCGGTGCCCCCTCCCGACCATCAGCGTGAGCATTCCGAAACGGATGGAACCGTGGTTGTGCAGTATGTGTTTTGTTATTTTTTATGACCACCAGGAGAAGGTTAATTATTGACGAAGGAGGAGGTACTTTGCCCGCGGAGAATATCGACTCGTCGGTGTGTTATTTTGAACCCATCGCGGCGAGCAATTGCACGATAAACCGGCAAAATTTAAACTGGTGCAGTCATAAATGTCGAATTTTACTGCACCCGCGCGCTGGAAACCAACTCAACCATTTCGAAAGTTCGCATTAAGCTGAAATTAACGTTGGTCCTCCTCAGTTTTGTGTTTTAAATTTCGAGACCAAATGTGAAGGAGTTTGTAAAGCTTGCTTGGTGGGAACACCAGAGGCGACTGGTAACTGTTCACTGCCGCGGAAATGAGGTTCATGACAATTTAAATCACAATATACTAATTTACATTTTTCGAACGCGCGTGACCGGGTAGCTGAACGCAGGGCCGTATTGAAGAGGAAGTCATATTCATTGGAGACAGTCAACTTGTTCAAAATATCATTAAAAGGCAATGGCAGCGAATCTGGTTTAGCTGACGAAAACGAGGATTCATTTAGAAAATCTTCATGAAAGTTGATCTCTTGAATGATCATCCGATTCGATCGATTCATGTGCAAATGAGTGAAAGATCGTAGACGTCGGACCGGTTGAGAGAGTAAAAACATTATGTACAGTGATGAGAAGAATAATAAGACCCGTGATATCCATTTTGTAGTTTTGCTTTTTTTACTCTGGCAAATCCGCTATTCAACCGGTGTACGGATTTATAATCAGTAAAAATTGGGCTGAAAGGGTGAACTGCACGGACTGGAATATTAATGAGACAATATGTACCGACTGCTATTTCGTATTTCGGTATATATTGTTATTTCGTTGCACATACTCCATTACTTATTATTGTAGGAAATCTAGAAGTGAGATGGAAGGATTTTGGTATATTCAACGACGCTAATCATTTGTTGTCCTTATTCACGAATTTCTAATGGATTTATTTCAGCATAGATTTGAACTATACTTCATACCGTTTTCATGTGACCATAGTATTTTGTCCCCTCCTGTGCGCAACGTCCGAAAAGGAAGGAAAGAACGTTAAAACTTGTCAATAAATTGTTCGCCTTATCACTGCCACACGCTTCCACCAATGTGGTACAAACGCACACCCAGTAGTAGGTTGTACAGTTTGGGTAAATGCATTGGAGCCAGCTCCAACTGTTCGCACCGTAGACGCCGGAAACTTTAACGATTGTCTTGGCGCGCCCTATTCCGTTAGCTTTATGACGCCACTACGTCCTCGGAGCGCGCGTGTTGATAGTCAGGAACGCTGTTGTTGTGTGCCGATTAGAAGTCTACTGGTGGTTGACTTTTGATAAGGCATTACTGTGTGTCCGTTGCACTGCAACTGCTGCAAGTTTCTGAAGGGAGCGTGAGTGGGTGAGAATGTTATTTTAGCGCCCTTCTATAGAAGGTGTGTGTTGTAATGAAACCCTACATAGAAACTCTCGTTGGTGTTTGAGACTAGAATTTGTTTGGACATAGAGGATATCCGTTCCTATAGAAGGCGACACAACAACTTCATTGCCAAATGGATCGTCCATGTGTCGAATAACTTTTAGCGGGCGGTTAATTACTACATTTTAATTAACTCCAACACCATTTTCGGAACTAAAGAGCTCCTATCAATCTTTGGTTCTTATTTTCTTCGTGTATTCTTAATGTATTCTGACGTAACAGTTTCTGTCTACGTCCAAAATGATGATCGTATATGATGGTAGAAGGCAATCGGGCAGTGCAACACGCCGTCACACGCGCGTGCTTGCCCTTTAAAATGTTGCTAGCACGTTTCTAACATTATGGTTTCTTCTTCTTCCTCTACTTTTCTTCCCTCCAGGAGCCACCAAAGAAATTGGAACGGCACTAACGCGCGTGTGCCTCCGGCATAAGGCGGTCGAGAGCCGCATGAAAACCTTCACAACCGCCATCATGGACTGTCTGGTGGTGCCTCTGCAGGAGAAACTCGAAGACTGGAAAAAGCAAGTGAACATTATCGATAAAGACCATGCCAAAGAATATAAGCGGTGCCGGGCGGAGCTGAAGAAGCGCTCCAGCGACACGTTACGCCTGCAGAAGAAGGCAAAGAAAGCGGCCGCCGACAATCTGCACGTGCTGGTCGAGTCCTCCATGCAGGACGTAACGTTGCGACGCTGCGAGTTGGAGGAGGTCGAGCGGAAGTCACTGCGTGCGATCATGGTCGAGGAGCGGACGCGCTACTGCACCTTCGTAAACATGCTGCAACCGGTGGTACACGAAGAGTGCGAGGTGATGTCCGAACTCGGTCACCTACAGGTAAATGCGACGGTGGTGAACGTTTAGAGCGCCCCAGCTGGTTCTAATGCGTGGCTTTCTTTTCGTGTTTGCAGGAAGCCATGCAGTTGATAGCGATCGTCACGAAGGATCCCGCCCAGCTACCGCAAGCGTCTGAAGAGCTGATCCTCGAATCGAAGGCCAACATTAGCCTCTATCCGGATTCACCCGGTGGCTCCAACTCGCAGGGTGGCTGCTCAAATTCACTCGGTTCACGTAAAAGCTCCGTCTGCTCGATCAGCTCGATCAACAGCAGCAGTAGTGGATCCCCGGGCCATCATCAGTTCCAGCGATCGTTATCGCAGGTAAGCATACTCGAAAAATCGTGGAATGAGCTTCGTTTTAGCTCATGTTTGGGTGTTTAACGATCTCTCATCGCACGCTGCTTTCTATAGAGTGCATGTTTTACAGTTGTTATTAAATGCAGTATTTGTTTTGTGTATAGAAAAGATCATATAGTTGAATGCAATAGTATCTTAAGTATATTGTATCAATTAGAAACATTAAAAAGAACAATGGATAAATTAATTTGAAGATTTGTTTACATGTAGTAGATACCACTTCTGTTATATATTTGTTTAAATACCATCATTTTTAATTTTACCTTTTACATTGTTCCTTCACATAATTGTCTTGTTGTAATTATTCCAAAATCATTTGTCTTATTGTGTTTATTTTTATTTAATTTTGGTGTTTTCTATTTTCGTTCTTTTTTCTGTTCCGTCTTGTTTATTTTTTTAGTACTCCCCGGCGATACGTTTGAAACCAGGCGAATCAAGCGATAGCGGCTTTTGCTCTTCACCAGCTTTAACTTCGCAGGTTAAACACCTTTGTTCCAATTCTAAACACATTCATTTTCTTATCCGCCATATAAACTACGGCATTATCACTCGCTGTTTCCATTTTCGGTTGGCTCATGTTCATATAATTTTGGTTCATGATTTTGTTAATTCATACGATCCAAAGCCCTGTATTACACAGGCATGTAATATTTGTTTATTTTTTATGAAGTATTTTCAATTGACGTACATATCTGTTGAGTTTTATTTGTTCTATGTAAATTTTGGTTAAAAAAATTGATGTGTGCTTTTCCCTTGTAGCTAACCGAAGAAACAGCTTGTTGATTGTTTGTTTGTGAATTTTAGTGTTTCTGCTGGGGTGATCACTTACACTCCAGGCGTGGTGAAACAATGAATTGATAAGAACAATCCTCGGTTTTGCTTTTTCCATCTCTTTTTTGCTCACTCAGGCCTCCACTTTAGCTAGTCAGTCGCATGCGGTGTCAACGTGGCCACCGCACACGCAAGATGCAACGTCAACCGTCGACCGTCCGCACACGATTTCGTCCGCCTACGAGAAGGGCCATCAGCGACCCGCCCTGACTGTGTACACCTTCCAGAGTCCGGAAACGATCGCCGAAACGCAAAAGTCTCCGGCCAATGTTGCCTGCCGGCCTCCGCTACCAGTGGTATGTGACAGAAGCAACGTGCAATGAAAAAGAAGAAGAAACCGATTCAAATCGTTTTTTGCTTTTTTTCTTTTTGTAGCGCTGCTCCTCACTGGAGAGGCCACTCTCAACAACTTCCGTGAAAAATGCCAACCCCAATGTTCCACGACAGTGTCCATCGCCGATTCCAGCGCACATTACCAAAGGTAGTCTTTATGTTTTAATGTTTTAATGGCTAGAGTGGTGTTTCGATTTGCAATAAGTTCTCTCTTTTATGTCTTATTTCTCATATTTGATATTTTACATTGTTTCTCCAGAACTTTACTGATTCAGAAAGATTCAGATTTAGAAAAATCTGCATCAACCAGGCTAATTTGTGTTCCTGACAAAAAGCTCTACATTAAACCACAAATTTTAAGAATTTTTACACAGAACGTTTTGTAAAAATCGAGTTGAAAATAGTACATCAGAACATGGAACACAGATTAGAAAATCTACATTTTTTCGATTTTGTTAAAAATATATCTTTCTAATGCGAAATATGTACATTGAGCAAACCATTGTACGCAGAAAGATCACCGTAGCCGCACAACTGATACTCAACAGACTAAAAGCCAATACATTAGTAACATCCAATTGCAATTGTCCTGTCCAATTGCAAGTGTGCAATTGTTACACCAATTTAAAATTTTGACATTATATCCCTGTGTTAAAATGTACTAATCTGAACCTTGGCGGAGGTCCTAAAGAGCGATCCAATCCATAAACAAAATCTTCTCCTATACTAATGAACACACAACAATCGAACATTTTACAGAACACCCACAACTTCAGCCCACCTACGTCAATATGACGGAACTGGCTTCGATGGCTGCTTCTAAAACTACTAACAACAGCAACAATGTTAACAACAACAACAACCTCCACCAACACACGGCAACCACCGGTGTCAACAATGGCGGCGGCAGTAGCAATTCGATCAATAGTGTTCCGGCGGCGGCGGCTACTCCCGCATCCCTGCAGTCCCACTCACACGTCCTATACCAGCAGCAGCAACCGAACTCGCCCGTGCTGTCATCCGCGTCGTCCTTGATTTCGCCCGATTCGAACGCGACGAACGCGATCAGCTCGCCGGATGTGTCGGCCTGCAGTACCCAAACGCCCCAAAACACCCCCCAGACGGGATCGCCCGGTACGCCCAACTACAGTGGCGCGGCGAGCGGCGCCGGTGGCACTATCAATCTCGGGTTCCGCAGTACCACCCCATCCTCCAATGCCGGTACGGCGGCCGTAACACCAACCGAAAGTAATATTGACACTTCCTCCAACCATACGATCACGATCGACGACAACGAGGAGCCGTTTAACACTAGCACCTCCGCGTCCGCAAACATAACATCCACCACCATCAGCACTAGTTCCGATACTACCACCACTACTACCACTACCGCAACTAGCTCTACTAACAAACCTGCTCCCGCTCCCCAACAACAATGCTCCGTAACCGTGGCCGGCACTGGCGGCGTACCAGCAAAGAGCGTGCTCGATAAGGATAAAGATATACTCAAACGTACCGGTTCAGTTCTAGAGAAAACGTCCATGTTCGAGCAACAGATCAACAACAACCAGCTCCATCAGCCACCGGTGGAACC
>JXWZ01005156.1:0-11807 GCA_000956215.1 Anopheles farauti No. 4 | reverse complement strand
CTCTCAACATTCTCTGATTCAAAATCATTTGAGTTACCTTAAGCGATGTTCATTCAAAGACAATTTGGACTTTTCAAGTCCCAATTTAATCTAGAATAAAAGGAAACTTAATAATCCTAGCACTAAACATCCTAGTGTATCTAACAAAAAACGACTAAACTCTCAAAGAACCTTATTTAGTCACGTTCAAGAGGCTAATGCTCAGGTTCCTCGAAGTTTCATGCGATGAAACGGGCCGGAAAGGCTAAAAGTCCCCGCAATCCATTTCAACAAACAAAATCCTCACATTTTTGTTTCTAACTTGCGGTAACAGAGAATATAGCGTATGCGCTACATAAATTAGATCTATTTGTTGTTATATAAGCTTAAAGTCTAAATGAATCTGTTCAAAACTTTAAGGATGTCATGTCAAGTAGTAGAGACTTTTAGAGTTTGTAGACATTATGAGCAAAATAGTCAATCTTTTTCTAAGTTTTTTCCACATTTTTTCTACTATTGCAAACAAAACCAACAAGAAGTTTAAATGCGTTGCTTGCCATACAGGCCTCAAAACACTTTTTGCATGCAAACAGAATACAAATTTCGCATAGTAGGCGCCTTTGCCAACGTACTGCGTACTGTTTCTACACCGGTAGCCACCTTTCGCTGATTGGCTTATTTGCAACCGTCGCAAACTCGCCCAATCAACAGCATCACCCGTTTGTGTGTCTAACTTAATTGTCAATTTCGCCGGCAACGGGTCCGATCGAAAGCGGCTGACGCCGTGTTTCTTTCTAATGAACTACCCCCATTTCGCTGACATCGTTGGCCATTGTCGGAACGATAGGTTCGTCTCCTGAATGCTGCGGGTCCCAGAGCCGATTCCGTCTGGGGAAGGTTAAAGAAATGCGCGTAGGACGTAGGACGACCAGCGTTAAGAGGCGACATTTGTGGTTGTCATCGCTGTCTGCTGCGGTCGGCACCGGCGATGATAATGGAGTTGCTTTAAGCCTTACCTGACGCTGGCAAACGCGAACCATGATCCACGTCAGCGAGCGGTTAGCGATGCCGAATGGCGAAAGTCAATCAATTAAACCACCGAACCGTGATTACGATAAGCGACATAATAATAAACATTTTCCACGCATTTTCCGCCCACCGGGTGCGGATGCGTTGTGTCAAGACAGAGCGATTTTCATCCCACGTGTGTCGTGGTGGATCCACGCACATCCGCATCATCCGGTCACCGCAAGTCAGCACGATTTCACGGGACGAGTCCGAGAAAGTACGGTGTGGCTCGCGATAATCCGTAATTGGTTTTGGGGGTCGTCCGGATAGTGATCGTCCCGCGGCTCCCGTGGGGTTTTTGGTGGGCTGACCCACGTTCGTTTGATTTGTGGTCACCGGTCAGCCGGGTCTCGCGCTTCGAACGATGGCTTCCTGAATGTGCTAGCTTCGCGATGAAATGACATCCTATCCGCGATAAATCAACATTTACCGTCCGTCCGGTCGTAAGGTGATAATGACGCTGGGGACGCCGTGTGCTGATGATGCAGCAGGGCAGTTCGTTCGGTTTGGCCAGGTGGTGACCTAATCCTGGAACGTATACCGTCGAGGGAAGAGAAACCGACCTACTCTTAGCTTGAGCGGGATATGTATGTGGTTTTATTTTGATGGGTATGCTAGAACGTTGTCGTTTACTACAATTCTTTATATTTAAACCGTAAGATGTTAATGCCTTTAAAAAAACCTTTACATGAAATATGAAGTCGAATACATTTATCTTCATTTCATCATTTAATTTTTCCAATGTTATTGTGCAGCGTTTTGGTATTGTATTTTTTGCGAGTTTTATATATTTTTTATATTTAATAGTCATCAAAAGTTATGAACCCAAGAAATGTTCTTTTTTTATTTCTATCCTCTAATATCGATTTTCTGGACAGTATTGAGGTAAAGTGCATTGATAAAGTATACTTTCGGTCGGTGGATTATTCATCTGAAATTTTATTCATTTACATTTTGGATAGCAGTTAATTGATAGTGTTGAAGTTTGATAGTTTAACTAAAACAAAAATACACAAAACACAAAGGTTTACAACATGTTTAAGCCCAAATATTGGAAAGCAATTGAATATTTTCCTATGAACATGATTTTGAATGACAATAGATCACTCTAGTAGTATTAATTTATAGAAAAAAAAAACTTGAAACCACAAAAACTGTTTCGTGTACAATTTAATGGCGGTTGAAAGGATAAAATTTAGTGCCGTAGCGCAAAGTGAAACCATTGCGCTAGATTCTCTGTTGTATTCAGTCTGATTATATCTAAACAATTTGGCACAATTCCACACACCAAGCACACAATATGTTCAATTTATTCAATTAATAAAAACAATCAATTTACCCAACCATCACCATTGTGCGGTGAGCTGCTGTTGGCAAGTGTTCGAATTCCGAATGCGGGTCGAATTCTAATGCCGAACGGGTAACCGAAACCCCGGTCCCGGGTTGTATCGTGTGGCAAACGAAACAATATTTGCACCCGCGATAGATAGTGCGAATGAAATATTATTTGTGGTCGGTCGGACCACCGAACAAAAACGGCTGGGTGGAGCCTCGGATTAGATGGTGATGGATTTATTTTGCTAGAAACACTGATTTTTTGTGTTTTTATCGCCTGGTGTCGACGGTTGTTTGGCATGCTTGGATGCATATTGTGATGTAGGATTGATGCAAACACAAAAGCATAGCTAGAAGTAGGCTGTGGAGTTCAGAAAAGGGTAGTGATATTGTTGGAACGAACCGCACGAATTTGTTTAGCATTTTTTGTTGCTATTAAAAGCCTAGTTTGAGGCTTACCTTATGGTAAGAGTTCAATATTGAAATATTCCTGTATGATGAAAACATCAAACTAAAGCCCACTTAACTCGATTTACTTTCATTTTAGCAGACGTAAACGTCAGTAAACGTCAAAAAACACCGTCGGCACTCGGAATGGGTCAGTGATGTCTCACTTAAACCCGACCGCTGGTACGACTACTTGTGCTTACTGGTGCTACCACAGCTGAGGCTACTCCAACACCAACACAAAGGCGACCGACCAGTGCCTCCGATAATCGCTATCAAAAAGCTGACGAAGGCTCATTATTCGCAACTGGGCTCCACCGCCTTTGTAACTTGACCGGGCCCAACACAGATAGAGCGGATGATGGATCCATGTAGTCCGATGACCCCTCCGACCCCGGGAGCTGCCGTGGTGGTGGTGGCTGCGGTGGCAGCATTTGCACAGTATGGCGACTGCCGTTCCCTGCCGTATGTAATGTGTACATAGAAATGTAAACGGTTAGTTTGCCAAAAAATCAAGCCCAAAAGTTTATTCGTCCATCTCGTCGCTGTGCGTTCTCCCGGCTTGCCTCGCTCCAAAAGCCACCGGGAGAGGTTGGATGCCAAGATTATATTGCCAGTGGTTGATGTAGGCGGAGCCTAACGCGCTATCCTGCTGGATTCGGTGGTGAAGTGCACTGGGTTGAAACTTTGTACATAAGCATCTCCCGCTCTTTCCGCCGGTCCAAAAGCCGAACGCCAAAATGACATCCCGATGGCAAGCGTTGTAACTTCCCCCGTGGATGGCTCCGGTGGCACACACAACACAACAAAGCAAGAAAAAACACCTGCGCAGGGCTGACTCGCAGCAGAGAGCATGTGCAGGACTGGCACGCTCCGGCATACGGGCACACGGAGCGTTGTAACGCGAAGGGACGCGCCACAACGGAAGTGGGAGGTTTTTGTAAACGGTGTCCGTCTCCCTCTAGCGTAGGACGGTTGGCACCCATACACGCATACGCGGCGGCATGAGTGGAGTTGACAATTAAGGATCATGCCTCCGTCATCCATCAAGAAGCTGGAACGGCAAAACAGCAGCTCGACCAGCGACGTCCAGTCTAGTGCTCCTATCGTCAGTGCCTACCGATGAATTCCCCGGATCATCTTTCACCACCATGCTCCCCGGGATGGATCATAAATTATTCGCTTCTTGAGGTGCCGAGAACTTTCAAAAACCTAGCCCAAGTTTGGTATTTATCTGTCGGAATAATACTTTGTAATAGCTTACGTACTCGGACTTGACGTTGCCGGGCATCTGACAACTATTCTCACGCTGATGCTAGCTCCCGCTCGGTACGAATGTCCGGTGGAAATTCCTTTTTCTTTGTGCCGGAAGCAGTGGGATTTAAAATTTCCTATTCTAAAACCCGCTCCTTTGCAAACTGCATTATTGAGAGCATCGTTTGTCGTTGTCTTCCGAGCCGGACCATTGGTGCCTCTTCGGACAGTTCGGGTTCTTTCACCACGTTGCGGTGGTTGCCCGGGTGTGACGCCCAAACAGTCAGGCAGTTAGAAAATCATGTTTTTTGGCTTTGGTCGGAAAGAATTAGGTCGTGTTGGTCCGACCGGAATGAACCGCAGGCAACGGTGGCAAACAATGGACTGTGGTTTTCTGGCTTGGGTGGTTCATTTTTCGGACATCCCGATAGCAAATAGGCGCTTTGTTGGTAGGTGAGTTAAGGTTTCGATTTTGGTTTCGGGTTGCTAGTTGAGTTACATAAAGTTTTGTTACTCAATCATATGTTCTTTAAATTTTCCGAATGTAAAGAAAAATCTTATTTAATCTTATCTATAGCGTTTTCGGTAGCCAGCTCTATATTTGTTGAATTTCGGGTCTATATTTTAATCGCTCAGATTGCACAAAGTATGATTCACTTTATCTGTCAAACATCGGGCTATCTTTTGACAGCTGGGTTTTCAAGGTATTGCTACAAATGTACCAACAAAAAAACTGACATGAACATACTCACTGTAGGGATGCAAAAATCATTAAAATGTAGTATGAGATTATTTATCACTTCCACACATCTACAACATTAGAAAAAGGAATGTTGTAGAAAGTAACATATTTTCCGATCTAACAGAGTGTACCATGTCCAGCGTAAACCTTGCAAGGTTTCCCCAATCTAGTGTAAAGTACTACTCCCTTGCAACATCCTTCCATCCTGTGGTACGTTACTATGAGCAACATTTTTCCTAAATCCCAGCGCATTCCCTATCTCAATGCTCGCTGGTGCCGGTTCTGCTACGAAACGACAATACATCGGCGTACCACCACAAAGAGAAATAATATTTATTGTGCTTCCGGCGTGCGGTGTCCGGCAAGCAAAAAAAAAAAAGAGAAGGAAATTACCGAACACAGGCAAAAATAGCTCAACAGCTCCTGGTGGTTGGCTACGGGAAAAGTTTTCCATCAAAATCCGCACATGATCCACCCCCGGAAATCCCACCCTCGTACTCTCGCTCACCGCCCGGGACGTGACGGACGAACTAATGTTCTGGTATTTTGTTTACCGTTGGTCTGAAAGTCCCTTTGATAAGCTAACGGAGCCCAGCCCTCTGTGCTGGGTGTCCGTCCCGGGCAAGAAAGCGTATCACACACGCAACAAGCGAACGCCATCGTGAACAGTATCACCCCCAACACCTCCCCGGATGCCCGTAAGCCGATTGTTACAAAATAGCGAAACAGTTGTAGTTCGGTATGTTATTTTTTCTTCCTTCACTTTCTCCGGGTCGAATGTGGGGATTGTGGCGGTTCGGTTCAGGAGCGTCTCTTTGTAAGGATAACCTTACGTGAGGCTTGTGTATGCGGTAGGAGGGATGTGTCATTCGAAATGGGATGGATTGTCAGTTGGACTGCTGTGTAAACATCTTACTACAATCTGTAATGCGCGCACGACAGCGTTAGGTGAAGAGTATGAGATGATAAGTATCTATTTGAGTTATTTTTTACTTGCTTACCTAACCAGCATGTCTATATATCTGCTTCTGCATAACTGTCTGGATTTTGCATTACCAACAAAAGGTTTTACTATTTCGCTTATACTTACCCGTGACTAACAGTGCACTCTGTACACATTTGTCATTTGATTCATTTGTCATACTTATAAAGGTTCTCCTTTACACGATAAAAAATATCTTTGTTTAGTGGTTTAGTTTCGTTTTTTATTCATTTATACGTTTTAATATTTAAATGTACAACATTTTACAAAAAAAAAGAAAGAAAGAAACAATCGCTTTCTACTGAGATGGTGCAAACAGTTCACATACTAGCTTGGACAACGATTGACAACCCGTTTGATGAAAATGCTCATATTCTCGATGGTTTTCTCGCTTCAGGTGTTCAGGTTTGACAATTTTACTATGTTGTTCAATTTCAAGCGTTGATGTTAATGGGAATTATTTTTGCGGATGATGATAAATTGATCCATATGACTTTTCTCGCATTTTTTGTTGGCTGCACTTACAAAAAAATAAAATAAATTGCTTGATGGGAATCTCCTTTAGACAATAATAAAGCATCCACGTCCGCTGCCGCCAGTCGGTATTTTGCGGCATTTATTTTGCAAATTGAAAAATAACATAATTTCATCGACTAAACGTCGGAAGAAGAAGTGATTTTGGTGCAGTTTTTTATAAGGATTTTTTTTGTTTTTCAGTCTTAGGCGAAAAAAAACTTGAAAAACTTGAATTATCCTGAGAAGAATATGCAAAAAAAAACAGCAAACTGTTGCCGAACGACACGAGAAACGCATCTGATTTGTGGACTCGTCGTTTGTTTTTCCTTTTTTTTGCGCGACGGAAAGTTGCAGACTTGTACTCGCAAAGGGGCGGAAAAAAAGGGCGCCTACCACCCACACGCAAACCGAAGCAAACGGAATAAAACTCAAACAGCCGGAAGCGTTGCGAAAACACTTTTCCATCCTCCACCGCGCGAAGAACATGCGCTGCTAGGGACTTGCTGGAAAGTTACGTGCGGTGATGTTTTTGGGAAATTAAAAAGCACATTGGGCGAGGTAAGGAGAAACGGGGAGGGCGGGAGGAGATTTATGCCTTCGGGGTGATGGCACCGTTCGGTGTTGCTGTACCGCCACCCTCCAGATCCGTGTACTTTTCCATCTGGTACATGTCGATCAGCAGTCGGGAGATGGGCACGGTGCCGATGGTTTCCTTGAAGAACAGCGTCTCGATGGTGGTGGAGCGTATCGTGCGCAGCAGGGGCAGCAGCAGCAGCAACCGCCCGAACCGGGTCGGTTGACGGGGGTAGCGGATACGTACGTGCTCGGACAGTACACACTGGGCCTGGTCCTGCAGCATCTCGACCGGCTGGACATCACACAACTCGGACGTTTCTGGAGAGCGGTGAAATTGACGGACCGGTTAGCGACAAAAGTCATCCGGTTTCGAAATGGCAAACTTACCTGGCGAGAACAGGATCACCGCTTTCATGCAGCCAAGTTCGCTGAGATCGGGCGAAATCTGGCGAAATCGGCACAGGATCTCCTGCATCGTTTTCATCTCCAGCTGGGTGGCTGCGTCGGGCGGTAGCCGATCGCGTACCTGGGGTGAATCGAGCAAACTGCTCAAATCCCACGGTACGCTCCACTGGGCGAAGTTCAGTAGGAACAGCTCCTTCCAAGATTCCTAGGTAGTAAGCGGGAGAAAGGTAGAAGCGATAGGTTCTCTAATTAATAACTCATTTCTAACCAGCCGTTTGTGTGCTTTGTTTCGCTTGCCTGCAGGAGTAAATGCTGATCGTTTTTGGAGAGCGTTTGGAATGGAATCAAACAGCGGACCCATCGTACGGACATGAACAGAAGTCGTGCCGTTGTTTCCTGCGCCGACAATGAAGAATACGGAATGGAAGATGATTTATAGTTACTTTTAATTTGGAAAGAATGGTACGTTACCTGTAGGATCTCCCAGGTCGGAAGTCGTATGATGGTGGGACCCTCGGGCGGTAGCGCACTGAGAGCGATCGGATGAGGAACGAGTGGAGGCGGCGGTGGAGGACCCGTCGATGACGTTGGCGGGGGTGGCACTGTCGGTGGTGGTGGTGGCAGAACAGAAGGTTGGGGTTGGGCCGTCGCAGTTGGGGTCGTGGAGCTCCCGTTGCTCATCATCGTCGTCGTTCCACTGGACGCCGTGCTTACCGGAGTAAAGCCCGGGAACGCGATGCTGCTGTTGTGCATCTGGTACTGGATGAACTCCTGGCACTTGTCGGTGCTCATGAGTATATCGAGCACCCCGTTCTGGGACAGTGGCGACGGAAGGCTCAGGCTGGTGGCGTTGATCGGCGTTGGGCTGAGCACGCTCGAGCTACCGTCGACGGTCGAGTGCGGGCTGGTTAGACTCTCGGACGGCGAGTCGACGCTGATCGAGCTCTTCGAGTCGGTCGGTGATGGTGGCATCGGTTCCAGCGACTTGTACATGTGCTGCATGTGGCCGGTCGAGTTGAACTCCGCGAACGCACCGACCGAGGCCGCCATCTTGCCGTGCTCGATCTTGATCGGCGAAAGGATGTTCGTGCCGGGCAGTTGCGCTCCACCGGGGTTACCGTTCGGACCGCCGAGCGAGAACTCAAACTTGTTCTGTTCCAGCTTGACCGGGGGCAGCAGTGATGGAGCCATATGATGACCAAGGGGCGCAAAAGAGAGCGGTTGGGGATGGTGCAGAAGCGTGTTCGAGCCGGTCATCGAGGAATGATGCAGTCCGGGTGGAAAGTGGGACATGGCGTGCCCGTAGGACGAACTGTTCACGAATGGTCCGGATAGGTGAGGATGACCCGGGTGGCCACCGTTCGCTTGCAGGTGTTGCAGCTTTGGCTTCCGTGGGCCACGCTCGTGCTGGACCGCTGTAATTAGGATGACGATGAGATATATGCTAATTCAAAACGATGCAATTGGAAATTTCAAATCGAAATCGAAATCGAAATTACATTCGGTTCGAAATGAGAGAGAAATTCAAGTATTGCGAGAAAAAAATAGTATCAATTATCGTTTTGCAACTACGCCCTGGTCTTACATTTGCTCGCCTTGGGCAGTTCAATCCATTTTTGAATTGGATTTGAAAGTAATCTAAAAGAAACAACTTTTCGGAATTTTTTTTATTTATTACGTTCGAATCACCACTTCTTAAATGCACTCCGATCGATCATAACCGCAAACGAATTCAATATTTATTTCTTCTTTTTGGTTTCTGTATCACTCACCGAATTAAAATTGATTTTTTAAAAATTAAAACATGTCAACGTTTTTGTTGATCGGAAGACCTTTTTAGTAACTCCACAACTACAGAGACGTTCTCTAATCTAAGGAGGTCGTGTGAAAAATTCGATCGGATAAACACAATGTTTTCTATCTCATCGGACATGGGTTCCGGGCTCTGACCGATTTACCTCACTTCAACGAATTCCCCAGGAGGAGGTTGGAGATGAGAGTCCGAGCACTGGTGATGGTTCGATTATTTGCGTTTAACACTTCATTTGCGCTGAAAGGGGGATAATGTATCGGTTGCACCTACGAAATTTATTCGACTACCAACGCCCACCGCACACTGTGCGAGGATAATTGCCACCCCACCCAATCTTCCCTTCCCCGTGCACGTGGAAATCGATTCGAACCGGAAGGATCATCATCATCCACTCGAGCAAAGCGGCCTGGAACGAAGGGATGAAAGCGGCTTACGATGCTGTTCTAATTCTGGGCCGGTTTCACCCTCCTCGGCTCCGCTGGGTTGTAACATTTTGACACATGACTTAACACATGACACACAACACAACAAGGGCATGCGAAGCCCGGGAAGCCTGGGAACGGTGTCAGCTGATCGGGATCGGGATTGGAAGTTATCGACGCAAAAATGTTCCCTCGATGAGCATAGAATTAGAGGCCCAAAACGGTGGGCTCGGGGTAGCCCCGTTCGGGCGATGAAGTGCATAATCCCTTCTATTCGGAGGTTTGATCGAAATTTAATGTTTGCGAGCGATTTACTTTTGGACTTGGGAATGTCAAGTGTTCCGAACGGAGCGTGTGTGTGTGTTTCAATGGCACTCCTGGAAGCAGCATCTTTCCAGAAAGCGGAAAGTGAGAAGACGGCTTCTTTTGAAAAAGAAATAGCTAAAGCGAAAAAAACACCATCAAAGATACACCCAGATTTAGCACCCATTACCTCAGGCAAGTCACACTAAGCGTATTTTCTCGTGCAATGGATCCGCACGCTTTGTGAAAGTGATTAGCGCGTTGGTAAGGGGAAGCGCACCGAGCAAAGGGTTCGCCCTTACTTGTGCGTAACTTTTGCCGCCGAAGGACCTTTAATCCCTTCCTCCGACAGCGGTTTCTTCCCGCCGGTGAGAAGAAAGAGAAGAAACCGAAATCCTGTGTTGAATGATAACCTCCTTAGAATCGGAAACTCTTCCCACGAGCGGAAAATTAGAAAACGAGCATCAGCGGGCGGGGTATGTTGGAATTAAAAAGTTTCTCACCTCGATGCCACCATCACCACCAAGCCACGCTGCACCGACGGTGGGTACGCATCAAACGGTTTCTGGTTTCTTGATGTTGCCTAAGATTGCTATGCAAAACTTCTTCCCTTTCGGCGCCCTTATGGCATGTGCTGAAACTTGGTTTTCTTGGTCGGTTGGTTTTGGAGGAGAACCCAACGAAACTCGAACCGGCAGGCCGAAGAACGAAAGACCTCAAATTCAAATATTGATCTACATCTACTGGGGCAGGCAAAGAAATTCTCGTTCGCTCGTTCCGGATTTTGTGGTGGTCGTGGTGTGCCATTTTGGGATGGAAATGGTGACGCGGGAGTTGTCGCTCTTAAGATCCGCAACGAGAATGCTAAGAAAGTGTCCTCCCGGGTTCACAAATCATGCGGGATCGTTCAAAGGGCAATCTTCCACGAGCGAGGGGTGGCGCTTTGCATAACTTTGCTCACCCGACATGGTAATGATGTGGTGCTGCCGATAGCTGACGATGTGATTTCTCGCAATTTTGGCTCAACCATGCCCATGCAGGAGGAAGTATGCTGGTAGGTTCGGTTTGAGTGTTAGATTTTGGGTGACATTTACGTGAGTGAGGGCGGAAAAGACTCGGGAAAGTTAAGATGACAATAAAACGTGTTTTTTTTTGTGGAGGGAAGCAGGTTGTCGCAGCGCTGCTGAAGATTTGCTGGTAATTTTATTAAAGTGATTTGAGAATATGAAATCGAAGAAATGATTTTAGAATAATGTGGAAAAAAAAGGTCGTAGTGTTTTTCATAGAAATTTACTTTTTGAGTGAACAGTTTGTATTGTATTAAAGCTTTAAGCTAGAGCTTTCTTCTAATAACCATTATCGAAAATGCAATAGAAGTTTTATCAACACAAATGACGCAAAACTTTTGGCAAAAACACATTCGCTACAAAAGTTGCACCTTTCACGGGGTAGACAAACTTTGTTTATATTTCAACGAAATGTCAAATAGTGGAAAAGCTTTCCTTACGTTGACAGTTCAAATTGGCAGTGTTGCCAGAGTTTTCTAAGAGCTTATAAACAATCTGTTTCATCAGATTGCAAAACGATAGGAGCTCGTTTTTATTCATAATATTTAAAGTTTTTAATTCTGCTTGGGAAGTTTATTACTCTTGCTTATCTAGAATGAAAAATTTAGGCTTTTTTATGCAATTATTATAAACCACGCTATATAAATCAATTCGCCACAGGTTGCTAACTCCACCTTTTTGCGGGGCAAACCAGAATATGCAGTGTACAAGCAGAGCATTTTATCGCTAACCTTCTAAATCCACTTCTAAACAATAATATTGTCGGTGCCCACAGATCGCCACACAATAATAGTGTGCTATATTTTTCGCCAATTTCGCACAAATTCAAACATCCCCACTCGAGCAATCGGTTGGTCGATGCCAAATTATTATTGCACGACCAGCTCTACCCGCACGC
>JXWZ01005155.1:0-11261 GCA_000956215.1 Anopheles farauti No. 4 | reverse complement strand
AAAATTAGCGGAAAAACAATACGCAAACACACGGCTTTGTGAGTTTTCGCTAAATGAATTATCCATTTAGGGGGGCCGCAAGCGTCGGACAGTCTCGCGAGGAACGCAAAAAGCCAACGATAGCGTTGTTACCATGGTTAGGGAGTCGACGATCCTATCGCGGAGAAAAGTATGCTTCATTCTTCACTCGGCACCATTTGCTTCCATTTGTGGCGCTGAACGGTGTGGTTGTTCGATTGAATTAACTGCTAAGATAACGCGCGCCAACCAAACACCGGGTGCGCAAAGAATCGGGTATCTGAGGATTGCACGCCGAAATCGGTGGCAAGACAGATGAAGAGGACGACGACGATGGGAGGACGGAAAGACGACGACGCTGACGTATAGAAGGATCTAATGGAAAATTTATGCTTGAAAATTAATTTGTAGAAAATATAATTATTATTTTACTGCACCCCGATATAAATCACACCAGCCGTTGTTTTTATTCGTATACCAGCGCTTTGGTGGTAAAATGGACCGGTATCGGCTCTTCGCGCAATACGATAAGTTACGAATCCGGCTCCGGCTGTTTGGCCGCGGTCTTGAAGAGGAACCGTGCGCCCGAACACAACATCTCCGCGCCATGGTACAATCGTATAATAAAAATAAAGATAATAAAATGCATAAATCAATTTTCAACCTGCAATTACAGTGTACTTGCTACTCCCGTATCCGACTTCCTTACACGGGCAGGATCCCTTGCCATTGCCCGCTCGACGTCGACATCATAAATCGTCAGTAGTGGTATTTTAGCGCAAAAGTTCTTAATGCACGTTTCACGACTGCCCACGGAATGCGCGAAAGTGCGCAGTAGTGTACGGATCGTCGTTTTTAATTTAAAACTTGCTTAGCTGATTTTTGTGCCGCAAGCTGGGGAAGGGGGGCGGAAACGACAAGCAACGCAAATCCTTCACGTTGAGGCGGCGGAATGGACACGGATCCGCACAGCAAATTTCTCTCGGCTTGCTGGGATCGGTGCGTTAGGGAAATGGATAGAAACTTTTTTCTCCATTTGAAGGGACAAGGAATACGACCGCGTATATTTTAATCAATTTTTTTACGTGCACCAACCAACAATTCTGCAACAATTTGATAGTAACGCTCAACGAAACACTTAACACTGCCGCTTTTGCATTACAATAAAAAATAAAAATAAAATTAAAACAATACATAGAGCTAGGATAGTTATGTTCTTCAACCCAAAATGCGTTCTATGAGCCCGTGTCTAATATGATACTAACAATCTCCCAGTCTTAACTCCAGTAACTCTCTGCTATCGCACAGTTCCAGGCCCGGCAGGCCGCCGAAGCGAGGCCCGGTAGGACTTTCCATGCCGACGTCGCACATGCCGCACCACGCCCAGCTGAAAAAGCATCGGCTGGACAACGGAGAGTTTGTGTACGAGAATGGACATCTGAACGGTGAGTTTCTGCACATGTGCTTTGTGATCTATAGGGGAGGGAGGGGTAGGTGGGATAGAAGAGGAGAGGATTGTAGAGAAGTAACGGTTGCGCTAGAAGTATACATGTACATTTGTTACAGCACGTAAAAGAACCAAACAAAGTGGGAGAGCAGTTTTTCGTGCTTGCAGGTGTTCGAATACAGCTCAGAATGAATAAGAATTATGAAATAAATGATTGTTATTACATTGTAAGTCAGTGCAAATATAATCTGTGATAGTGATAATAGTTTGTTCTTTAGTTACAAATTTTGTGGTGTATGATACGTTTCATATTAAAAAAAGTGTGGTCAACCACTTTTAATTGAATATATATAGTTCAACTATAATTCATTGATTATAATTGAATGTAATAAAAAATTGGGAAAGTGAAAGTTTTTATAAAATTTTGTCGAAAAGAACCATTGTTGATATGCTGGCATCAAAATAGGTCTGTGAATTCATGTCCGAATCGCGCAATGAAAAGAGATTAAAAAAAACTATGAGATTTTTTGTGAATTTTGTGTGGGAAAACAAATCGATAACAATTTGCAACATTGTGGGATTCTTTATCCATAATATTCCTGTACGACACTGTGCCACGGTGTTTGTCACGTTCTCAGCGTCTGTTCTGAGAGTTTCGGCTTTTAGCTTGTTCCGGGAAACTTCATGCGTCCAATTGGTTTCTTCCCACAAGTGAGAGGATACTCGATTTGCTTATCCTTTCGGCCAGTACCAATTTGAGCGCCTTTGATTTGGTGCTTCCAGCTGATTAGAATAAACCTTGTTTAGTTTTTACTGTAATAAAGCACCGGGATGCGGAAAAGCCTGGTGCGGAAAGCACATTTTGCCGAGAGTATGTAATTTACCGCTTGCAAGAGCCACGGATGAGTGTGGGTTCGGAATTTTTAGGGGTAGAAATCTGTCTATAAAGCCTTCACAATAATAAGCGATCATTATGAATTCTGTGTGTCGTATCGTGGAATAAAATGTCGGCCCCAGACACCCATGAGCTCAGTTCGATTTAATAGGTGCGCGCCTCTGCATAACATTACCAGAGGCCTCCGCCGTGTGGCCGTGTGGGTAATCTCGTGGAGGACGGCGGTGAAATATGTGCGGCGTTCGCTAAACGTTTGCCAACAGCTAACAGGCTACAAGCAGTACGCATATTTTATTTATGCTTGGTATACTTATAATTTGCATAATCAAAAAATGTGTCTATGTATCGTATTTTTAAACTCCAGCTCCTTGATGGAAGTGGTGAAACAAAATAATAAAATTACTACAGAAAGCGAGAGAGCGAGATAAAAATCCGCCAATCGCTAATAATTGTCCGGAGCGAGAATGTCGGCGGCGTATATCGTATCACCTATTATTTTAGCCGTTGCAAAAATATTTATGTTAATAGATTTACGGCACCCACGGGAAGGGGTGGTAGAGGAAACAACGACCACATCAACAACGTAGGCTCAGACGCCTCAAATCAGATGCATTCCTGCCGATACTCATACGGATCCGCCACAGCTCAAGGATCCGATCGTCGATCGTAGCTGAAGGAGGAGACGATAACGCGTTAGACACGGGCGAATGCCTGTGAGAATTCCGCGAGGCCCCGGTCCAGCTCGGGCTCAATGGCAAAAGAAGAAAGCATCGGACTGATCGGACTGAATGCAGATGCAGCCGCAGCAACCGCAGCAGCAACAAAAGGAATACTTAATAATAAATAACAGCTGGAAACGTTTAAGATGATTATACATGAAATGCTCCAGCAGGGGCAGTAGTGGTCCCAAAAAGGAGGCAAGAAAAAAAAATAAAGCGAGACACTCCGATCGAAGCAGAAGGGAAAGTGCCTGAAGGACGCGAGGATCATATTGCGAAAGAATGTATCGATTTTTTATAGTGGAGGTGCTTTGGGTTGGGCAGGCTCAGGCTTGACGGGTTGGATTGGATAATTCTTACACAGTGTGCGCATTTGCGCGAGGACAACAAAACTCAATCGTATCATCTATCTGTCGCTGTCATTTCTAGAGCTAACGCGAATGGATAAATCGCCGCTGCTAGCGAACGGCTACAATGCACCACCGACTCATCTGAATCACATACCGTTCATGCAGATGAACCCGCATCCGGCCGCCGGTGGACATCCGCTGATGAGCCCGGGCGTTAATCCGCACGGCATCCAGCGACCGGACGGTTCGATCATCAAGGGTCAGAACATCCCCGGCATGGAAGCCATCGCAAGGTGTGTTGTGTCGTACAGTTGAGTCGAAAGCCCATGAACCCAGTCAGTTGCTCATTCACAGGTCGCACCACGGACATCACCCGGGCATTTGGGAAAATTGCAGAGCTGCCTACGAGGACATTGTGAAGCACCTCGAACGGTGAGTACTTTGGTGCCGAAGCGTTGAAAAGGGTGGGGCGGGAGAAGGAGGTCGCAAAAAAAAAAGAAAAACACAATGTTAATGTGTTTTCAGCTCTCCATCTCCCGCCGCCCGCCGCTGGTTGGTTGCTTCCATTTTACAAATCGATCCTGCGAGCTTGCATATAATTTATACGTATGTGTTACGTGTTTTTTTTATTTCGTTTTCGCCCGCCTGTTCTTTTCTTTTCCGATCGCGTGCGCGTTTCCTTAGACTGCGCGAGGAACGGGGCGATGACAGGACACCAAACGTTGACCACAAACCGCGCGATCTGAGCTCCCAGGGCAGTGGTAAGTGGTGGTGGTAGTGGTGGTGGTGGTTCCGTTTCGGAAAGGGTGAAGGAAATAACCTTCCCTTGTATTCGTTACCTTCCAAACCTCGACAGGTCCTCCGTTAGCCGAGTCCCCGAATGGACCGAGCCCGGCGCTCAACCTGTCCAAGTCCGGCGTTGGAGAGCATGTTGTTGGAGGCCCCGGAGGTGTTGGTGTCGGTGGTGTTGGTGGTGGAGTGGGCAGCCGGGCGCACAGTGAACGAAGCAACCCGATCTCACCGGAACCGTCCGTGCACGAGGAGGAGGACGAGAACATGAGCGAAGCGAACATATCCGACACGGAAGAACCGAACGATAAGGACGAAGGTAAGGACGAACGACGGTTTTTGGTGTTTTTTTGCTACCTCTTTCCCTTTTTTTTTACGTCACTCTTTACGCGCGCAGACATGAGCGATTGCGAGCGGGACATCCATTCGCCGGTGGCAGGCGCAATCGTCCCGGTCGGTGTCCCGCCGGACCACATCGAGGCCCACCGGCAGCAGGCGGCGGCACTGAATTACTCCAGCCTGGCGGCGGCGGCGGCTAGTGTCGCTGTCGGCGGTGTGCCAACCGGCCAGGATCCGAACATATCTTCCACCGAAACGTTGTTGAGGAACATCCAGGGCCTGCTGAAGGTGGCCGCCGACAACGCCAGGCAGCAGGAGCGGCAGACATCCTACGAGAAAGGTAATTTTGATAGGGAGATCGGGCGGGTGAGGACGAACGCGACATGTGATCCATCCCATCCATCGGCCAGGACCGGCCCGGTCAAGTTGATCGTTCGATTGATCGATTTTGCGGGCCGGACAGGCTCGGCCAGAGATCGGACAGATAAATCTGGAAGCGCATTTTTTTTGAATGGCTGTTAGGGATAGGGGGAGGGAGGAGGAAGGGAATTCGAACGAACTCCGGCAGACTTCTCTCGCTCATGCGTTCATGTCTGTGCTTGTAATATGAACGTAGATAAACGATTTCACTTTATAGGTCCATAATTAAAGATAATTGTTATCGATTTTGCGCCTTTGTTTTTTGTGTTTTTCCTGTTTTGGTTTTTTTGCCTTCTTTCTTTCTTTCTTTCCTGTTTTTTTTTTATAGGGAGGCTCGTTCCCTCGTCTGATGGGGGTCGTTCGGGGTGGTGTAAGGCGAAGGAATTCCTCAGAGTTGTGAGCATTTGTGGCTCACATGTTTGATTTCAATTCCACTGTCGCTTTTTTATGTTGTTTTTGCTATCCTTTTCATTTTACTACGCTCTCTCTCTCTCTCTCTCTCTCTCTCTCTCTCTCTCTCTCTCTCTCTCTCTCTCTCTCTTTCTCGCTCTCTCTCTCTCTATTTATCTCTTTATCACTCTCTCACACACACACACTCTTTCTCGCGGCGTTCCGATCGATTTGGAGCGACGGATGATGGATCCTTTTTCTCTGTAGGATGGAGCGAGAGAGGAGGAAGCAAATGGGGACCGGTGGGTCCATCGCCCATAAGTGGCCGTTTCGAAAATTCATCAATTTATTATTTTTATTCGTTCGGACGAATCTCGGGGCCCAGAATCTCGCCGGCCAGAAGTACGCACCAAACGCATACGGGGCCTGCGCTGATCCACTAATAATGATCGTTTGGACGAGTTCTTTTTATCGTAAAAAGCAATGTTTACGCGAATTAACCTATCATTTTCCGTGAAACCGGAGAGCGCATACACATATATTTTTTATTTTCGATTATGCTTTGTGACGGCGCAGTTTTGTCGGGCAGTGGTTTCGGGACCGACTGGGGGAAGCCGGGTGAGACTGGAGTCGCGATTTTCTGCGCGATGATCGATATGATTCCGATTAGTTTGAATTTGATTTAGAAGGAAGAAATACCACATGGTTGGATGCATGGATGGATGGATGGATGGGATGGATGGTTGGATTTGATCAGGATGGCCTTGTTCGGTGCATTTAGCACCATTTTTCGTTGGACCAGCCGGACCTGTTTGTGATCATGTCGTTGTCGGTGATGCAACCGAAATTTAATTATAATTCCCCTCCCTATCTCTCTCCCGAAATGAGGCTATATATTTTAACCATTTTCACGTGATTTTTGTGATGGATTTTCAGCCGAACTGAAGATGGACGTAATCAGAGAGCGCGAGGTGAAGGACTCGTTCGAGCGTCAGTTGGCCGATGAAAAGCGGCTCCGAGGTAAGACAGTGGGGAAGGGGTGATTGGAGTGCGTCGCATGCTGCGATCGCTCACATCGGCGTTGCAGATGGGAAGAATATTTTCGACCATTTTTTTTCCGTCGTCGTCGTTTTTGTTTTTCGCTCGTATGTTGCGTTGCGTTGCATTTTATTCCACGCGTTCCCGAGTTTTGTGGGGCAGATTATACACCCGTTTTGAGGGCAGAGCAGCATTACTTCGAAATTGCTTCGACGAAATCTCGAAGGAGTATCGCAGCTTTTTTTTGCTTTTCCCGCTTTTCTCCTTCCCGGTGTGGCTTGTTTTTTCATGTTTTTTGTTTTTGGTTGGGCTACGTGAACGGAAATGATTGATGAAATTCGTCAACGATTTGGCATCATAAATCACATAATTTAGACTCCAGGGCCAGGGAAAAGTTAATCAAATTGAGTGAACGTTTAACACGGGCTGAGAATTGATGTATATGTTTTTTCGCCTGTTTTTCGTTTTACTTTCCGCCCTTGTGACACAGCACTGTACCAAAAACGATTTAAGAAGGAGCGACGATTGCGGATGCAGATACAGGACCGGTTGGACGGTGAGCGGAAGCGACGGGTGCAGCTCGAGGACATCATCAAAGCATCCGGCGCTCCTGCCGAGGCACTGCGAATCATCGCAGGTACGTACGCAGGAGGTCCTTCCTCGAGGATGCTGCTGTTGCTGCTATTGGATGGTGTTTTGTTATCGGAACTCTTTTTAACCTCTTTTCTCCTACTCGCTTCGTTCCATTCCTATCGCAGAAAACATAAGCAGCGAACAGCAACAGCGTGAGAAGGAGCGTGAACGCGACTCGGATCGTGAGAAGGAACGGGAGAAGGAGCGTGATCGCGACCGGGACCGGCGGGAGCAACGTGATAAAGGACAGGAACGTGAACGAGAGCTCGCAGCGCACCACCATCAGCAGCAATCGTTGTCGGCGGTGGCGGCGGCGGCTGCGGCAGCAGCGGCAGCAGCGGCAGCTTCCTCTTCCTCCGATCGCAATCGGGACCGGGGCACCCTCGACGAGTCCTTGCGCGGGCCCGATAGGCATCGGGCGGTGGAAATCGAGCGCGAGCGTCGAGCGTCCTCGTCCGAGCGGTACTCGAAGGAGGGCAGTCCCGCACCGAACCTGTCGTCATCGTCACGTCCGAGCCAGGAAGTGTCACCCACTTCCCAGCCCCCGATCAGCGAGGGCAAATCGTGGAACTATCCCGGGCTCGACATCATGGCCACCGGGGCCTTCTGGCAGAATTACTCCGGTAAGTGGGACGCTCCGGTCCGGAACGTTGCTTGAGAGCCCGATTTGAATTATCGACAAACGGCAGCGCTCGTGTGACACACGATATGCAAATACTCTTCGCCGTGCGCCCTTATAAATCCCCCTACCCCGGACCCACATCAAATTGCATTATCAGCGCTATTGAAAACCGTTGAACCGTGCAATTGCCGTTTGTGCGCGGCTTCTTCACCGGCCCCTACACCGGGCTAGCAAACAACAAAAAAGAAAAACGCCAAATGGCCCATTTCTCGGTTCGTAGCAGGCCATGCTTTCTGCTTCCTGCTCGGCGTCACAAATGATGACAATAATGATGTCAATCGTAACGCCGGTAACGAAGTTAGATCCATTTTCATAATCATTTTGCAATTTTACATCAATCTATTTATTTTATTTCTTTTCCATCGCAAGGAGGAGGTAACGAAACAAAAAAACACAGGCCTTGAGTTTCTAGTATTGAGTTGCCGCCGCCACTAACTCTAATCGGGTTCGCACCGGAGGAGGAGTTGGCAAAGTGCAAGAAGAACAAGAAAGCACTTTCACCCGCTTGCCGTTGGTGGTGGTGAGTGGAAAAGTTTGATGCCCCGAATCGAAACACAGTTTCGAACGAAAAATTTAAATATATATTAAAAGTAAAACAAAACGCAAATTGGTCGGTTCTGTCACAATGTACGCGCGTGCTCTCTTTGTTTCCTTTCTTTGCTGGCTTCCCCTGCCGTTTGCTGGTATTGTGGTTCGTAGTTGTGTTGTGAATGTACATGTAACCATAAATGTGTGTTTTGTTCTTCTTCTTCTTCTTCCTGTTCCTCTTCTTTTACACTGTTTTGCGTCTGGCACTTGGTGGTGGTGGTGACTTGCTCCTTAGCGATTGTACGCACAAATTCTCCATTTCATTCCCACCGCGCCCCTCTTGCGCACACACACCGCGCGATGTATTTGTATTAAATGTTTTTCATAAACATAATCCAATTTAGTCCATTTTTTTCCTTGTACACCCGGTTTTGTGCGAGAGTAAAACGGTTCCGCATCTCGCATTCGAGTATGGCGCGGCGGAGCAGCGGGCCGCTTGTGTTATTATATTCAGATAATGGTTATGGTTGCCGATGGGAGGCCAGGAGGCCTACAACAGGTCGGGAGGGAAAAATGGTTCGCTTTCGGCAAATAATTTCTGCGTACTTGCGGGCCCAATAACGAAAAAAAAACACAAAAAAGAAATAGGAAAAAGAAAACCGTGAAGAATCGCATGAGGGATCGGGGGAAGGTGAAAAGCTGCCTGAGTACGGCCGTAAATTCATGCATTTCTAAGTGCGACGCGAAGAAGGAGAGGGGTGGGCTCCGGTACCGGTGCCCGTTTCTGTATCCTTTTTTATTTTCCATGGATAAGTTGAAAAATCCGAAAATCACATGCGCCCGCCTGCCGCAAGGCTATCCCGGCTGCGGAGAGAAAGAAGAAAGTCTTTCAGCGAAAAGATATAGCGAATGTAGGGAAGGAAGTGCAACGGGAGAAGGCACGCGATGCAAAGAACTTCCCTCCTGCTCGTAGCGCAGCAGTCAAAGTAGGCTATGATACGGCAAGTGAGACATCATAAACAGAAAAAAGTTGATTCAATTTCACGCTAGGCTACGGAGATGATCCATTTACTTTGGGTGCGCTGCTGGTGAGGCTGCTGCAGTCAGCAAATTGTGGGGCATCATCATCGCGGGACGCTTTTCATAGCTGTGTTCTAAAGGTGTTTCACGGAATCATTTTTTTTTCTTATCGTTCTTACTGTGTTGATTTTTTTTGCTGTTGCTGCTGCTTCCATGAACCCAAACAGCACACACACTTTTCTCCGAGAGCAATTGTTTGCACTTTTTACTTTCTCTGTGTTTTTTTATTACCTCCACTATCCTGTTGCCTCGAGTGACGATGGTGATGCGATTTCGTCGGTTCGAGCGTTGCTTCGCCTTTGCTTTTTAATTTCTTAATACTTGCCACGGGATATGGTTTCATTTTTTCTGTTCTGTTTGTTTCATTTGCGAGGAAAGGTGTCCCGGTCGGTGCGGAAAATGCGCTAGGGGAGCAATCACCTGCCGTTACGCACACGGAGTGTGAGTAGCTTAGTTTGGATTTACAAGAGGATTTTCCGCACAATGTCGCCATGGAGGAGGCGTAGCGCCATCGGGGGTGACACAGAGTAGACGACGCGCATTGCCGAAATTGCCGGCAAATCAGTTTAATTCTCTAGGCGATAATCGGCGCCTGGAAGTGTTTCGGGAAGAAGGAGCTGTGGAAAAAAGTGCACCACATTCCTTCATAGTTATCCCAATGCCATCCCACCCCCCTGCCATGGGCTTACCGGGAGGCGAAATAAGAAACTGCGGTTTGCCTGCGGGAGACACGGATCGTTTTCGTACTCGAACGGATCCAGTTGCGGAAGCTAATTTTGTGAAAAAATATTGTTAACTTTCTTTTGTGATTCGTTCTGCCCGTGCTTGTCGCCGTGTTTGCATGCCGTTGGGAATGGCTGCAGTGGATAATAGAGAAACATCTCCTTCTCCCCAACCCCCGGCCAGCTCATAGCATATTCATACGCGTTTAAGATTTAATGTTAAATTTTCGTACATTCCACGCTGATTTCGTTGCAGAATCCCTCGCACAGGAGCTGGAGCTGGAGCGGAAGGCCCGCCAGCAGGCGGCGGAAGGCGACGTGAAGGGGCCACTGCAGGATCGTTCGAATTATTATAAAAACTCCGTACTCTACACTAGTGCCACTTAGTTCAAATTAACGCTAATCTTTTAAAAATCAAACACACAAACACATTTTCAAACACCACTATCGTACTGGTATCGCGTAACACATGTGCAATTATACTACAAAACTGCAAGATTCCGCCGTATTTCCGCATCGGTGCACGTTCATTTTGAGGAGCATAGAAACGCATCATCGATCGATCACCGCGCCAACCCAAACCAGCTTGGGTTGACGCCGATTTTTTTTTCAGCAGCACCCATCAGCAGGAGTAGTATCGAAGCAGGCAGGCAAGAAGTGTAAATCACACAGCGCAGTGACGACAGCGTGATAGTAAGAGTATTAAATAGTGCAGCAGCCCATTCTTAGAGATGATTGTTCTCCAAAATACACACAAGAGGGAGAAAGAGAGAGAGAGATCATGCACATTGGGGGTGCATAAATGGGAGTTATCGTGGATGGAGGCGTGTGCCATGAGGCATTAAACAAATCCACTCGTTGATGATATCTCAACTGTTTGGGTGTGCATGAGAGTGTGTGTCTGTATATTATGCTTCTTCCTGATGCCTGACTATGCGTAGAACGAAGATATGTTACAGAGCACGGTGGTACTTGATTTCGGTGGAACAGACGCTTACTCACAAATATCATTCAATAAAGAAACTGCGGGCGGCTGCCTACACGACGATGAGCGACGATAAGGATTCTTCACAAAACTGAACATTTAAAAAACACTCCCGAAGTATGAACTCGTTTTTAAATGAACCATTGAATTATAGCGAACTTATTGATACATTCACGTTTAATTTGCGCCCATCATCACGTATAAACATGGTGGGAAAAAACAAAAA
>JXWZ01005153.1:0-30250 GCA_000956215.1 Anopheles farauti No. 4 | reverse complement strand
TCCTCACTTACACCGACAATTTTGTTATCCTGCCGACGACGCCGGGGACCGTGAAGAAAGGATCATTTTTTATTCAACAAGAAGTGTAAAAAATGAGGAAAAAATTCAAACGACACATCTGCGAATTCGAAGCGGAAACGGTATGGCAAAACCAAGCTTCCTTCTTCCCGCCCTCCCTCTCGCCCCCTTGGCATGGAGTCCTGTTGAGCAATTGTTAAATCCTTGCACGTTTCGTAGCACAAATTGAAATCGCGTGGCGTGCAGGGAAGCTGTGCACGCTTGTATCAAAGCCACCACCATCAACATTGTCATCATCAACTACGCGGGCGAGGGGATCATCACCGGTCGGGGGAGATCAGCCCTTTGAATACTTAAAAAAATACAAAAGCCAGTAACCGCCGGTTACATAAAAGAAACAATCTGCGGTTCACCGACAAAGACATAAAGTCTCGTCCAACGGTGTCGTAGCAGGCGTTGCAGGGTTGACTCGAGCTCGGGGAAAAGTGTGCAAGTTGTAAGTGGAAAACGGTTCATACATATTAATTTCTGAACCCGCACGATTCGATTGATTATAGAGCTCCAACACCGATGGTTGGAGAATCCATCATTGCGGTGGTGGTGGTGATGGACCCGATAATGAGGGTCTGTTTAGTGGTAATTTGAGTTTGCGGCACCTTCTGGAGCAACTACTCACTCGAGACGAACGCCAGCCAGTGCCGTCACCATGTGCCTGGAATGCGTTGTGGCTTCTCGCGGTTTACTTCGATCGAGATCGAATAAGCGAAAAAGATAGAGAGTGAAAGACACACACACACACACACACACACACACACACACACACACGGGATCACGGAATTTTATTGCTCACAAATTGTGAAGATGCCCCTCCTCCCTGATCCATTGTGATGGAACATCATTATCCTCTTCATCATCAAACACCATCATCATCGTCGTCGTCTTGGACGACGGTGGCCGTCAAATTCAAATGCTCCATAGACCATTACGAGAAGGACCATAGACCATAGAGATTCTCCTTCTCGCGTACTCGTCCCACAAAAGGCACTACACGTCAATGGGGGAAGCCACTTTTACGACCGGTGGAATTCGGTCTAGTTCGTGCGGTCGTAACATTTCCCATCTTGACGGCCACCAGGACCAGGGTGTTGTTTTGATGGAATAGAAGTCAGTGTGTGGATGCTTTTTTTTACTCACTCCCTTCGCACGCGGGTTAGATTTAATAGAGGAAGATGATAATGACCTGAGCGGAGATTTAATAGGACCTGCCGCCGCACTCGGCGCGGTACAGCACGCAACAATCAATTCCCTTTGCCGCGCTCCGTCAGTGTGATTTGCAAATGAAGGAGAACCATGCGATTCATGCATGCGTTCCTTCGGGAGCTAGCCTTCCCCATTTCTCTACCCCTCCCCCCAGCATCCCTCTCTGCCGATTGCCGCTGAATGTTGTGTTTAACGAGTTTCGTTTGCTTTCTTCTTTCCATTTGCAGTACGAGGATGGCCTGCACGGCTACGGGATGGACGCGAGTGCCGCCGGAATGTATGACCCACATGCCGGCCACAGACCTCCGGCGCTGTCCGGCCTACCACCCCATCACTCCCCGCACCTGAACCATGCAGCCGCCGCAGCCTCGGTCGGCATGCACGGCTATCACGGAACCTCTAGTCATGTTTCACCGGCCTCCAGTCACATGGGCGCAGTGCAGCCCGACATACACAAGCGAGATAAAGAAGCTATCTACGGGTAAGTACCACCACGGACGATCAATCGCAGCATGCGATGCGATGCTTTAAAGTTTACAGGGATCTCAATCTAGCAGTTGCAATGGAACGCTTTTGTTCGTGTGGCATATTCTGTGATGGTCGTATCACAATTTCGTGCCACGCTCGAAAAGGGCAAGATCAAACTCATATTTTGAACTTGATGCGCTCTTTGTGATCTTTCCAAAAAGAACCAAATTGACATGATAGATTTCGTTTGACCAGAAAACTACATGTCCGTTAATGTCTTTATCGGATCAAACATCAAACCGGTCTTAATTTGAGTTTAAATCTGCTCACAACTAAATTTGCAACACTTTTAAAGTTCATAGAAAAAAATACATAATTCGTTTGATTCAACACGTGCGACAGAGCAGCTCCAGCAAATAGTAGCTCTTTTGATTTTGCCACTGATTTTATACACAGTGCGTCTTTCTTCGTTCGTGCGATCTTGAAAAGGAGACGCCTGTATGATGTGTGAAAATGACTTCCTCACGTCAACGGCCACAGTGGCGTGCACTGAAACAAAGACTTCCTTCATTCGGATGGCGTGAACGATCGGTTGCAGCATCCGGGAGACAATATCTCCCCATCAAGATCGATTAGTTACGGTTGCAGCCGGCTAACCCTTGCTAACTGAAATTGACCGATAAAGAATGAAAACCCCACAGACACACACACACACACATTAAGATAGCCATGCACAGTGAGATCGGATCTTGGATTGCGAGCAAAGGGGCATCCTTTCTTTTCACACTTACACCTCCGGTGCACTCCGGAGCGAGCCTGCCACGAAGCGGGATGAACGTGATGAAGACGATGAGAAGGCCCTCCCAAATAGCCCAGATAAACAGGGGGAAACCGGTCATATGGATGGATGGATGGATTCTGCATCGAAAACTGCCCACTGGGGAGGACTTTTGGGAGGAGGTTCGTCACATTCGCTCGGCGTGTTAATACATTAAAAAGCGATAAATCATTCCCGCTCCAAGCCGCGGTGGTGATGGTGTGGCGTACGAAGAAGTGCGCCGAGAGTTTTTGCTTTTTACGAGCAATCTACGAGCCAGTGCCGACAACGCGCGAGAGAGTGTGGAAGATGCGCGGGAGATGATGCTACAACATTTAAGAAAACATGCATAATTACTGGTTTTATCTCGATTGTAAACATTTTGGGAACACAAAATTATACCGTTCCGTGGCGTACTTCTTCTTGCCTCTTCGTTCTGGATGGTGCCGTCGCGTTCTGCATGTAACTCTGCTTCCACTTTAAATGCCTCTAATCCGATTTGGTTCCGATCGTACCAATTTGCAATGGGTCGTTTGAAGAGTTGGCAGGATTAAGTCATGATGCAGCCTCGGCAGCTCACCGAGAGCATATGCTCGGATCGGATTTATGATGGATCAAAACCACACACACACACACGCGCGCACCGCGATTTAGTATTTCTTGGGACCATTTTCAATCCCTTCGTCGTCGCTTCTTCCATTTTTTTTGGCTATAACAAACTGCAGCACGCCAACAGTCTTGAGCTAATTATGATGATTATGAAATTTCGTAATAATACCTATTAAATTAGGAATCCTTTAGTTTTTGCGCCCCGATCCGTGCCGGTGCCTTGTGGTTCGTCTCCTGCAAGTTCAAAGGGAACGGCAATGGGTGTACGCTCATGTGTTTTTGCCACACAATCCACACACCAAACCAGGCTTTTAAGGTTGATGAAGGACTTGGAAGCAGTGGAAACCGTGAACTATAAATTTAAAATGTGATCAATCTATTAAGCTTAATTATAGTTCTGTTTTTTTTATTGTCTTACCCGTACAGTCGGGGTTTTTTGTGTCGCTATCACACGCTTATTTTATTGCAGTCGTCGTTGATGATCGCGACGATGCAGCGGAAGCATCTGGAGTTATTGTTTTCGCCGCTTAGTCTCTTTCGTGATGATCCTACAATCGATCCTTCTTTAACCGGATCCCCACGATCGATCGGTGTGATGGATTGGAAGTGTTTGTTTTTATTTTTTTTTGCTCGCCTTCTGCCGGACGGTGTTTTATCGTTTTGTTGTTCGCTGTTGTTGGCCTGTGCATTATTTAACAACCAACCACGGTCCATAATTTTCGGCCTTTTCCTCACACGTACAACATTCAGGTTGATCAGGCAAGCGACAAATGCTGCGTCGGACGGTTGGGTGCGTTGCATATTGATTGCTTCGTACGTTCCTCTTTTCACTCCTCGTTCTCGGCTGGAGCCTTCTACGGGTGCGAAAGGGATAATTATGCTCGATAAGTAGTTTTAGTCGGGGTGGGTGGCTAGCACCAGTTCCGGCGAAGGGAAAAAGGACCTTCCTGGTGGGGCTACCGTGAGGGTAGAAAACACATACACACCACACCATACACTAAACATAGCCACCGCAATTTGTCCCAAAGCGAGGGTGACGGTGTACGGTGGTGGCTGCGGGCCACAGCCCGGGCCCGGAGTGTTTGGGCAGGCCGTTATTATCCCATTAGAGCGCGTGTGGCTGCACACAATCTGATCATCCGATCGCTACCGCAGCGCTTTTTATTATACACATTATAATCGAGAAACAGCACACCCCCGAACAACGGGGGAGGAGATGTGCATAAGTATGGTTGGGTATGGGTTTTTTTTGTTGCTGTTGATGTGTTGCGTTGCGTTTCATGTTGGTTTTTGGGACATTTTGGGTGCCCCCGATAAAGGCAGGAGCGAAGAGTTTTGTTGGTTTTATTTTATGCTACACACCTTCTCGCTTTGCGCCACCACTTCGACCGCACTGGAAATTGAGTGGATGGAAATTGAGTAAGTGCTGGGTTTTCTCCAACAGGAGACGAATGGAACGAAATTTTGTGTGCATGTGTATGAGCGAGCGGCAGCGTGGCAGTCCACACGAGCGGAAGTGATCTTTTAATTTGTACGCTTTTAATGCGTACTCACACCGCCACCGCCACCGAATCGGAAACGATTAGGAAGCGAGCCCATGATGGAAGTCATTAGAACATTGATGGATAAATGATGGGTTTGAATGGAGTGTGTGAGACAGAGAGAAGGTGTGTTTGTGTGTCTGTGTGTGTGTGTGAGTTTGCGTACGTGAGGGAAGCGAAAGACACGTTGGCATCGGCAAGCAAAAGAGTGTGAATAAATTGTTTTACAAATTATGTTTACGACACCTGTGCGGTAAATTGATAAGCATATGGCAGGTGGAATAATAACAGATTTGTACACGAACCCGTGGATTCCTGTACGCTTGTTCTGTAAACAAAACAGTGCATGCAATATTATTTGCTAGGAAAATGTTGATAAAACGATGTTCGCTGGCGGAGAATACCGGTCGTGTTTACCGAACTGAGCACAAGCACACTTCCGTGCATGTCGCCGTCGAATGCTACCGTTTTGCAAATATTATGCATCGCGATAGCCCGCTGTCGATCCTTGCACATTGCATTGTGCATTGCATTGAGCAAACAGGCACGTACATATTCGATAACGAAATACGACATCGTAAAGTGACGACAAACGGATCCCGAAACGACGTGAGCTGCTAAAACGCTGCAGAACATTTGTAACGATTTATACGATGGAACCGTGTTCCATTTTTAATTTGACATTTGATGTCCCCGGGGGTTTATAGCCCGTGGATCTAATTAACAAGAACAACGGTTTTTGATCTACCACCATTCTCCATCCTCCCGACGCTTCCTCGCCGTTCGACGAACATGCTCGTTCGACAACTTTATCAACGATGTCCGTGCACACGGTCCGTTCGCGGTATCTCATCTTCTATTCCATTTGATGGCCGGATCGATGCGAAGTTTTTATTCGATCGTTAAACGGAGAATGTCGTTTTTTTCCTTCGCGCTCTGTCGCTGCCGTTTCCACTTCCTTTATGAGAACACAACCATTAATCTGGAATTAATCGTCGTCCCGTTAAGCCTCGTGCTCGATCGTCGTTTATTTCGGTTCGACTGCAACTTCAGGCTGCAGTGGATCCATGTATGTAAAGTCCGTGAGAACATGACTGGCATCCCTCCGCCCGTGAGGAAGCCAATGGGGGGACGGGAGTTGCGCAAAAGTCAACTCTGGCATATTTCATTCGCATCCCGCTGCATTTCCGGTGCAGCGATGGATATACCGTGTGACAAGTGGATCGGTCTACGGTACCCCCGCGGTGGTGGAGCCGGATTTTTGAATCTCAATCCCTCCCGCATGGTAACCGGTTCGCAAGGAGCATGCTGGATGCTCGGATACGAAACGAAACTGAATCGTGGAGTCGTTTTAAATGCCAAAATGCAATTCTGTTTCATTAAAAATTCATACTTTATGTATGACAGTAACCTTGTTGTCCAGTGTGTGCTGGGTGGGGAAAAGAGCGTGGTGCATCTCGGTCGGTTCTGCTGCTGCTGCTGCTGACTGGCTTGCGTCTCCCGAATGTGTTGATCTTTTACCATTAAATGGCATTTCGCGACAGCACAGCCGCACATCATCCGGCCAAAGTGGTAGCATTTTTGGACGGACGGAGAATCACCGATCGTCAGTGCACGAGTGTGGAGTCTTCTTCTCGTTTCTGATTTCTGGTCAGCGTCAGCTGCGTACGATGGTGGGTTTGCGATGCATGAAGAGGCATACATTTCATCCCACCGTAACCATACACACACACACACACACACACACACACGTTCCTCTCCGTTGCGCTATCTTTCGTCGGTATTTGTGACAAGGTCTCCATCACCTCAATGCGTTTGGTGTTCGAGACCTGAAGCTGATGATGATGATGATGATGCGAAAGTGACTGTGGCTTGTTGCGTGTGCATACGCGATGCACCGCTGATCTGCTGGTGTGCGTGATCGTGAACGAAAGATCACGCGCGCGTGGTAAAAACAATTTGGCTCGGCCATAGCGATCTGCCTCTTTGTGTTCGCGGAAGGCCCCGTTTCCAGCTCTCGTGTTGAACGCACCAAAATACTTGTATTTTTTTGCTACAAAAGCAAACGAATCGAAAACTTCTAGAGCTGATACTTTGTTTACATTGAACTGTCATTATGACAGTTTCAAACACGTTGACAGCAATCTAGCCGTCCTGGAAATGCGATGCAAAATGTGTGTGGTGCAATCGGTGCAAAGTGTGCCGCGCTTCTTTGCGACATCTCGTTACGCTCGTTGATTTACTAACGTTGTGGTTGGGTAAGTGACAGCGAAGAAAATGAGACAGCCAATAAAATGCAGCAATAAAAGAAAGAACGCCGGAACGGAAACTCTCCACCCGCCGTCTCGCTGATGTGCTTGAATCTTTCCCTGGCTGGCTACCGAGTGCTACCGATTGTCGTGTTGTGTGCGAGTGCAAACGCAGCTGCAGATCTACAGAAGGCCGCAATAACTACGCGCAATGCTGTACGCACTGCAGTTTGGCAGCGATAAGGCGAGGTGACGGGCAGCAAGGAGCCTTTTCCGTTTGAGGTTTCCACTCATATCCACCCACCCGCTTGAAACGCACAAGGACATACATGACGGTGTCTTCGCGCCTTTTCAGCACCGTGTCCGCAATGCCCTCGACCGGTCACATGCACCAGGGAGTGGGAAGAAAGCAACGAACACGACCTACTACTGTCGCTTCAACTTACAACGAGGGTGCATCTTCGATGGGATGCACTGTGTATATTTACCGAACACTTTCCACCGGTCGGGCAACACCGAAGAACCAAGAAACATCCCGCGAGTACGGATAGCATTTTATTTTTTCAGCGCTTCAAGAACAACACTCGTACGCTCCCATTTCTTCCTCTCCACAGAAGCGCATGCACACACTTCCCATGAAGAAGCTGCGGATGTATGGAAGATTTTTCAAACACAATCTTTTACCAACTGATGCAACGACGGGGCACGGACATGACCCGTGCCGGGAAGATAGTAGCCCGCCCGAATGGTTCGTCCGCTTGCGGTCCGTCCGGTCGGTTAAAGTCATTGATTGTTTGATTTGTTTGCGATGTTCAAAAATGCATTGCAAACTGCTGCAATTCTCGTTCACCCAAACAAACGGCCAATGCGGTCGAGACGCTGCAGCCGACGTCGAGACAACAGCGTCCGGTTCAGGCGCGCACAGATTTAAGAATCCCGCATAGTGCATGGCTCTTCCCGCCTACTTCGGACGAGATTGCTGGACAAACATGCGTTCGTAAAATATCGTACACGAATTACATAAACAATTCGGGTGTCTGCCCGACTATGATGATGCCGAGGGTCGGGGGAGGGAAAGATGGTGTACAATATTTAGTGACATTATCAAAATATTTACATACGCTGGCGTCGCGGTGTCGTCGCAGGGCCCCTTCCGAAGCACTGCCGGTCCAATATCCCGGGCCCGGGCGTTTGTTTTAGTTGCAGCAGCTAGAAGAACAAGACGCTAACCACCGTGGACCGGCGTCCGCGTGCATGGAAGGAGATGATTACAGAGGTCGCGCACTTTTTCTCTAAACCATAGTTAAGAAGCTGCCACTAGAGATTTCCATTGCATGCGGCCACAGAATGGGCACGGGTCCGTGTGTTTACTTGCGTGTGGGACGCAGTGAAGATTTCCCCCTGCAACAAGTACCCTTGTTGCCATTCAACGTTTTAGAAGCTGTTGCTCTTCTTTCATTCGGTCTGTTTATCTACACTAAACAACGTTCGACATGTACACACTAATAATACGGTGTGTGTGACTGTAGTGGCTATCTGCCACGGCTGGTCGGTTGGTTGCCTTTCGTCGCAGTAAGCGCAATATGGAGCTTACCTTGCCACACTAAACCTCTCTCGAAATGGAAGCCCTCGTTGACCACAAAACGTGTGTGCAGGCTGCAATTGCACGCTTACACACGGGTAGAGCGTTCCATGCTCGAGAAGGTGGGATGTAAACATTCAATATAGACATCAACGGTATGCGCGGTCGAGGCCTATCCACCGCGGGTAAGAGGCCGGAAGCTCCTGCCATCCTCTGAATGGAACTCTCAGTCAAGACGAGATTCCTTTTCGAATCCGGCACAGCTCGACACGAAGACACAGGCAACAGTTTGTCAGTTCATTCTTTGTGCCAACTTTGGTAGCCGCTGGTCTGGTGGGGTTTACGTGTCACCGCGTCACCACCAGACTTAGTCACCCTGAACGAATTCCATACCATGCGCATCACTGCGATGCCTCGAAACAGTCTTCTCCACACCTGACAAAGGCTTATCAGGACGCATACCGCATATTGTTTTCCTTTGCTGTAAAACTTTTCAACATTGTGTAATACCGGTGAAAGGGTGTTCCAACTGGAATACGAACGGAGGAGCGTACTTTGGGCATCAAAGCGAGGTGATCGTCTGTCCTGCCCCACACACGAACGATCTCCGACGCCCTGGGAGTGTGTGTTTTCGATGGTGGCGCAAAGGATAAAAGCAATTTTGAGTGAGAGAAGCGATGCTTATCAGGTAGAAGAAGCCCGTTTAAATAAATCCATCAAAGTGAAGGAGGATACGCTATGTTTGGTTGCTTACGGACGCCGCATGAAAAGCGTGTCATAACGACAAGCAAGGGCACTCAGAACGTGTCTTTTATTGAATTTTATCTGCTGGAAATCTTTTATCCTTCCGCTCTGGGGTGCGAAACGCAAAGAGAATAATAAGCACTCGACTCTCGTGGCATTGCGAGTCAAAAATGCGACGAAAATCATTACCGTATTTACGAGTATGCTCACGATTCGCGGCGAGATGTTCTATGACGGAACCGAAACGTGGCTCGCACTCGAACAAATTTGATACAGTTATCGCAACCAATCCACCTGGACGCAATCTGTAGCCCTTTAGCTACCAGGAGGGTGGTGGCCACGTGTGATATACTCATAAAGAAAAAAAAAAGAATCTCACACTGCCGTTACCCCGGAATCCAATATAGTTCGTCACAAGGAGAGGTAAATTGTTCCGAATATGCGTGAACCGCATGCACACACCGCACCACGTACGCGATATGGATAAATGGAGCCAGATAAGGCACACTCAGTTCACATTTTCGGTTTCCCCCGGGGTGGAAAATAGTACAAATAAGTAAACACGGCAGCACCAGCATCATGCTGCAGCCCTTTCGGAGCCACACGGGTAAAAGGGGAATGACTTTTCCCTTTCGTTCCCCACACGAGAGTAATATTCAAACGTGCTAGATGCGCCAACCGGCACGGGGCGGTGTGGACGTGGTATAAGGCGCAAGCGTATAGTAAACAGAACGAACGACTTCCGAAAGTCTCCGGTCCCCTTTCCGTGGTGGTGACCGTGGTGTGTGGCGTTCTTTTTTTGTGGTAAAAGGGACGTGATTCAACATTTGTCAAACGCATAAACTCCTAATGACATTGCTTTCTCCACTTCTAATGCTTCTGGCGACCGCCTACCGTCCCCACGTACACGAAACCAGTGCCTAAACGCTAGCCGGCTGTTGTTGTTGTTGATCTCATAGCTCACGGTTGGCTGGAAGGGCTTGTTCTTGTTCGGTTGCGATTGCTTTATGACTTGTGGAGGAAACCGGAGCGGAAAGCAAACACACCACCATCGACGGACGAGAGAGAGAGAGAGAGAGAGAGAGAGAGGGAAAGTAAAGGGCGGGAATAGATTTTTATGCTACTCACACGAAACGTACATTAATCCACTTTCACCACAAGTTCCCCAGTCGTATCAGCCGTCTTCCGGTCTGGCTCGGAAGGGCACAACTTTCATCGGACGACCTCGAGGCGTCGGTTACGTGGCACATTTTTAATACGACATTAGCACAGCGAAATTACATGCGGTATTACTAGTGGTGCCTGCCTGGAGGTGTGGATGAAACCTAACCTAGCCATACCGTAGTGACAGGCAAATTTTTTTTCCGTTTCTCGCATTCGTTCTAGACCAAACTGCAAATGAGTTCCTTCGTAATGAAAATGCATTGCACGCTCACTAATCCTTCGCCGTGTGTATTCCCATAATCTCATTGTATCTTTCTTGCTTATTTTTCCTTTACAGACACCCGCTATTCCCGCTGTTGGCACTGATCTTCGAGAAGTGCGAACTAGCAACCTGCACCCCACGAGAACCGGGCGTTGCCGGTGGTGACGTTTGTTCGTCAGACTCCTTTAGCGAAGATGTGGCTGTATTCAGCAAACAGGTATGTACGGTGTAACGTTAAGGATGTCACAAATTGACGTTAAAAAAAAAAGAAAAATTCGTGTGATTATAGCGAGAACTGGTAGTTTTGAAGATTTAAATGTTCCAAAACGCAGCTTAGTTGTTAGAATTCCATGGTTGATTTTGTGATGCAAAGGGAACGCGGCGCTTCCTCACCGATCGTCACATTTAAATCGGCATCCCGTTGTTTCAGACGATCATCGTGGGATCACGCGGCTGGTGCGGGCTATAGTTTTGCGTCCCATATGCACAAAGAATTATTCGTCAATAGTGCGGACGCTGGTACGAGAGGTTGACCACCACGAACCTTGTGGCATCGTGGCACCGTGCTGAGCTCATTTGGGTAAAGTTTAACACTAGCCAGTTGTTTGCGGGTGTGATATTAATCAAAGTCACTAGGCCCGAGAACCATATGAGGTGGTGGTGCGCTCCAAAAGCATGCAGTCTTCACACCGCGGGAGGTCTCGGCTTGATTGCCGTGTTGGACAAAGTAATGCTAATGCACAAGGCCCGCGATCGCGTTTGCGCACAGTTAGGGCCGCGTGAGAAGAAGACGCATAACAACAAAAGGGTGGAAAAAATACGATGATAATAGAAAGAAAAGCGCAGAAACGATCGATCATTCATAATCAACCGATGGTAGTATCGCAGCTTGAAATTGATGGCCATAGGGTCCTTCATGGCGTGGTCGTCTTTCGTCATCGTTTGTTTTGTCGTTTGTTAGCAGCATGCATGCGTCTTCGCACCCCAAGTGCGCCGGGCATCCCAGCTGCTGCTAACTATAGCTGCCACAGTCAGCAAGGGAAATGAGGAACGAGCAACGTGGCAAGTGTGGCAACGGCGGACCTGGCGGGCGGCTTGGAACGGAATTCGGCTCGGTGTTCCCTACGCTCGCCCGAACGCGATCGCGACTTGCCTGCCTTTTCACGACCTTTTCACGCCGACGTCGACGGCGCAGGCGGCGTCTGCAACGGCGGCAGTTGGCCACCCCAACCCCAAGTTCTCTTTCTCTCTGCACAATGTGGTGTGGCGTTTATTTGCGTTCGCGATCCGCGCGAGAGTCGATTAATTAACGGTTTTTATGCAAACCCCGCGGGGATTCCGCGTACCGTCGACGATCGTCGTGGCTTTTGTTTTTTCGAATCCCATTTGCCCATTTCCTGGCGCGTTCGGCTCACCACGAGTGAGATGAGTTTCCATACATGCGCGCACCACGTAGAAACGAAAACGCGTTCCGTCTGGGCCACAGACCCCGTGTTCGGTGCGTGAAATGTGCGACGTTCTTCATCGAGTAAGATCGCACTTTTGGCGACACCGGAATGCTTAAGTGGTGCCATAGCGTAACGCGTCGCGTTCTCCCCGTACGTGCACAAAAAAGCGCAAGGTCGCGTCCCGCCGAGGTCCCCGATGTTTGCGACACACCACAGCAGCAGCCGCGTTTGCGCCCGCGGTTCATTCACAGAGTAGAATGAAGAGTAGCTCCTTTGGTGGTGATGGAGATACGGGAAAGTAAGAAGGACAGAGTGAGAGAGTAAGGACGGAGCGCGAAAGTCATTAAAATGTGCGGCCCGTTTAACGACCGACCGAAGCGCGGGACGGGATGGTGCCGTACCGAATCATCGACTCCTCGAAAGAGTGTACGGTGTGGAGAGTAGAGTGGAAAGAGATCATTCAACATTTTATGTCATTCCGTCAAATCGACATCTCTGCTCTCCTCTGCACTTTATACCATCGCATCTCGCCGTGGAGATCACATTTCGTGTGCGCCCTTGTCGTTTGGGAAAACCATAACCGTGGCACCGGAAAATCTGGACCTTTGGGCGAGATCGGTTAAGACGCAACGGAGCGAACGAGAGAGCAAAGGAGAAAGAGAGATGGATAGAGAGCGCGTCGCAACACGAACCAGATGAAGCAGCGGGTGATAAAACGCGAGCGTGCGCGCGGCATTCGGACAACTTTATGGCCGTTTTAAGAGGCTGTAAAAAAGGTGGCAAGGCGTGTGCTATCTGCTCGATTCCCGTGTCGATGCCTTGACGCATTGTCGTCTCCCAGAATCTCGCTCCTGCTGATGGAGGTACGGACAGCAGGTCGATCGGTCGGTCCTTTGCCCGGTTACAATGATGAACGAGTGTCACGTGCGTATATGTGAATGTGTGTATGTGATAGTTTCTTACCGGCGGTGACTCTCGATGGAGCAGGACATCTTTAAATCCGGTCCAAAGACTCGTTTCGGTGCGTTACGATATGTTTTCTTTTCCGTAGCCCTCTTCACCGTAGCCCGGACGGTCCATCCCATAGCGGCCTGCTATATGTTCATCGTCCATAAGTGTGAGTGTGTGAAAGCCGCATCCATCCAATGACCAGGAGAGTGGATTCTCGAGAGGGCCCGTTTTACGGTCCTAATGGGGATTCCGACGAGTGGCGGGAATATTGATTGATTCTAGGTCATTTCTAGGCTGACCGTAATCAATCCCTTGGGATAGTGGCGTGCTTGGGCAGAGATGGGGTATGGGCGTGGGGTCGCCATCGCCTGTTCTCGTTTGTGGTCATTACTGATGTGATGTTATTCTGTTATTTCGTTCGTTCTCCCGACTTGCTCATAACTGCGTCATCAGCATCCCACGGAGAATCGGCCCAAATGCGCCCACGAAGTCTGCGCGTCGTTTGAAAGTATGTTTGACCCATCCGAATACACATGATCGGAGGAAGAGGGAAGAAAATGAAAACATAAAGTAAAACGAATTTTACCTTCCACTACAGAGCGTGGAAAAGAAAACATCACCCCAACGATGGTCATTGAAACGGCACGGCCACGACGACGCCGTCCCGTGTGCTTTGCAACTCGATCCCTGCTCGATGCTCGTCTTTTTATTTCTTTTCCGGAGACTTCTATTACGCTGTCGCGGAAGGTGTTTACTTCGGCACAACCCACATAATTTGAAGCACCCGCGAGAGGAGGGCCACCGAAAAATCGATAGGACAATGTGTGCATTGTGTGCCACCACCGTCTGGACTATTATTTCGTTCGCACCGTTTCGCGAGCTTCACCGCGGACACATTCCACATTCCACAGTGACGACGATGACGACGACGACGACGACGAAGACGTTGTGCAAAAAGTAGCTCGGGTGGATCATGATGTTCAGCATCAAGATAACGGAAGGGGAGGACACCGTGTGGCTTCTCCGGTGCCCGCACGGCTTACTAGGGAGCAAATGTGTTGTGGACGTATTTTTTTGGCTTTACATTTTTGTGTAGCCGCATTTTGCTCCGTTTTCCAAACGACGGGCGATGGCCGGCGTGACTTGACAGAAATGTAAATTTTGGCCGAGGAACTGTCCTCCGCACCTCATAGTTATGAAGCTCTAGTTATGAAGGGTTTCTTATTGGTGTGCGGTGTATAACGTTGAGTTTGGAGTTGCAGCTGGCTTGGGTCGTGGCTTGGAGGGATTGGGTGGCGTTTTCTACTTCATTATCGTGGCACCAGGTAATAAAGTATCCTTTAACGAAACTGTTCTATTCCTAGCGAACTTGCCGCGCGTACATTTGGGCAAGTCATCGTGAACGTTCGCGGCAGGTGCAAAACAAAACAAACCGAATTTGCCACTTCCCATTTCCTCCTACGTGCGTTGCGCTTCAGCGTCCAGTTCGAATGGTTTTTGCTCGCCGACGGTTTCTATGAAGCTTCCTTTGGTTACCCGTTGGTTACTCATCGTCAATCGAATTCGTTCCATGGACAGTTTACGTCTGCTGAGATTGAGGCGAAACCATTCCGTTGTGTGATTATAGGGTGTGTTGGTTGGTTCTTGTATAATTTTCAATCAAAAGATACCATCAAAAACGTCCATTTTCGTTACGCATGCTAAAACAGCTTCATCTACATATTTATTCATTTAACGGTTTGTTTCATTAAGCGTTCGCTTTCATATTGCAGTCTGCTGGTTGATGACTTTTTCATCAACATCTATTAAAGTGCAGTTGCTGATCGTTCGGCATCGTGGTTCGATCAACCTGCGTTTCGATGGCACTGATCGTGCCACATTATGATCAACAACAACAACAAAAACACCAGCTTGGAACGGGAATTGTTGGCGGTGCCTCCAAACCCAAAATTCTAAGCACATTAAAGTAAATGTACACTTGTGTGCTGCCTGCCCGAGATCCGTTCGATGACGACGATCCACCCACCGACCCCGTCTCGCAGGCAGGCTATTACGTTTTCGAGTTATAAGCGATAGCATTGAAAAGGCAAAGCCCGCAACCGAGCATGGAGAAAAGCAGCATAAGAAGAAGCAAACGGAACCAAATAAAATTTCTTCCAGATGACACTAATCTGATTTTCTTCTTGATGCGTTTTTCAAGCTTAACACACATTCTCCGCTGTGTGGCTGTTGATCTTCGCTTCGCTTTGCGCTTTCCGTTTGGGCTTTGCCAGCCTGCCAGCCAGCCAGCCAGCCCAGGGATCCGAACAACACAGGGGATCGGTGTTTCACGGTGTTCGTTGGGCTTTTGGAATTATTTTGTTGTGTTGCTGCTGCTGCTTTTTGTTGCTGTTGTTGCTTTGAATCTTATTTTATTCTTCACTCACTTCGCTGTGTTGTGATTGTTGCTGAGTTATTTTTTTACACTACTCGCATCGTTCTGCTTGTTAAGCGTCGAGAGAACAGGGGTGAAAGAGAGCGGGCTCGACAGCATCGTCAGGTTTGTAGTTCGAGTACGCTTCGAAAATGTTGTGCCATTTGCTGCAGTGCTCACGAGGGGAAAAAACTGCTTTGGGATGCTTTTCGCTCCCGGTGTAAAGAGAATCCGTTTGCTGCCTAAGAACGTTATTTTAAAGCCGTTTTTGGGTTTGCTCGCCCGAACAGAGCGTTCAATGCGTAGAGGGAAGCTGCAGACAACGTAAACGCAAGGAAACACATTAAATGCAGCAAAAATGAAATAAGAGATAAAAATAGAATGAAGTTGCGTTGAAACACACCAGAAGAACCAACGAAAAAAAATAAAAAATGACACTGATAGTAGTATAAGCATTGAAAGGAGCAAACCGTTAAAAAGAGGCGTAGGGTAGAGAGGAAAATTTAGACGGGGACACAGAATATTTGAAATTTAAGATGATTTCGAAGGTTATTTTAATGCCGCATTTGCCGCCGCTGCTGTGGCGGCTGGTTGTGTGTGAACTTGGCCATGATCATAAAATGGATTTTGAGGTATTAAAAAACGAACATTATGAAAAACTCTCAAACGCATTCGATTCCTTCGTGCAATCCAGCAAGCTTTGAATGATCTTTATAAAAATCCATCCGTTGCGTGCTCTGCCAGAGTTTCATCCGAGCGATCGGGAATGTTGTCTATGGTCGCTCCAGCCGGCGCAGCAACTGGGGAGGTCACACAGAAACGTTCCAAGACCGCACTGGATCAAATTCCACCGCGCAGATGATCATTTGAGCAAAAAGGCCCTCGGGGCATAGAGACGACGAAAGCATATGTTTTTATTTGCTTTTTTCCCGAACACATACACACACAGACTCGTTCTATTGCCGTCGAGTACCGTCACCCGAAAGATTTGTGCCGGCAATGGGTTGGTAGGCTCCTCGATCGTAAGCTATGGATGAAAGGGCGCAAGGGAATGCGTGCTATGGTGGAGGAGATCGAGAAAAAAACCCTACGCACACGGTAAATGGAGTGCGTGGAGAAGCCAGCTAGAGATACGTTCCCTTATGTATAGTCGTGTATTGAAGCAAAAACATAACCTCCTGAGCAAAAAAAGGAAAAAAAAGGAATAGAAATAGAATAGAAGGACAAGGGAGAGAAACAACAACACAACACCTTCCTGAAAAAAGGTGGCCGGGAATGCCGACCGACCGGTGCGATGGTCCCGGGCAGGGCCACAATGGGCAACGGAGCAAGCTATCGAAGATTACAATTATGTGATCAAAAGAGACTTTCAATTTTGCTCTTATTCATTAGGTCCGCGGTGGTGATCGCCGTGTAGGGTATGGTACCCTTTTTGTGTGATTCCCCTCTCCGGTCTCTCCGGTGGTGGTACGGTTTTGCTTTCTTCGCGTGGCTGCTCTAGGAGAGTTTCCATTCCCCTCTTCCCGTGTTCTCCTTGTGCCCAAGGTCGTACGGTTGTTAGTGCAAGCGATTCAACTGCTTATGCATTGGTTCTTTTTTATAATTCTCATTTTCTCCATTGATTATTTCTACCTGCAGTTGTTTGCATCGTTTGTTCTTGGATTGAGGGTTTTTTTCTAGAAAAATTTCTCTGTTCTAGCTCAAGCAAATCGTCAAATCGACCTTCGCGTCACAGCAGCAGGGCCGCGCTGCGCGTTAGAACGACCCTTCGATCGTACGATCGTCCCGGAGGGGGTCCCAATTTGTGTAAAAGTAAAGCTAACCCTCTCGTAGGGCAGTGAGGCATCGGCTGCATGTGCGCAAACATGAGCCCAAGTTCCCTGCGGCGCACCGGCAGCGGCGAGCGGCTTCCTTTTCACTTTCCTCCGACCCCAGCCGTCCCCAGGGTGAGCGGGGTATACCCGTTGAACGATCACTGATCACGGGGTGTTAGCATTTGCTGGGACCTCCTTAAGGTCTGCGCTTAACGCTGTCTTCTCCCCGCGCCCGCCGATGGGACTAGTTGGCAGTGTTTTCCTTTCTTTTTGTAGTTTGGTTTTGGCAGACCTTCTGCTTTTGGACCTTGTGAACAAATGGATTATGAACAGCAAAAAAAAACGGAATGAACAGCGCAACCCACAGCGAGACAGGGTGACATAGCTCGGGGAGAATGTTCGTGTGCCGACTAGCCTTTTTAGGAATTTCATTATTTTCATGCTCTTGCGTTCTGGGTCTCGTGGGTTTTTTTTGTCGTTTCGTTTCATTTGAGTTTTTGTTACATTTTTTGTTGTTTTTTTTTTCTTTCTTATGCGTGCTTCCTCCGCTTGCATTCTTTCGTCTATCTTCTATCCTCGGAACGGGGAAGATCACCCAGTGTGTGAAGCTGCTGCCTTTGAGGTTATGCTTTTTTTTTCTCCCTCTGTCTCTCCATCTGTCCCTTATAATCTGTCTGTATTTAGGTTAAAGAGGATTGGTTTTATTTTTCAACCTGCATCTCTCGCTCTTGCTCTCGTGCACCCGTGCGCACGCCACATTTCCCTATCCACAGAACGCAAGAGAACATCCTTTTCGGCCCTCCTAGTGCGATCGATTGCTTTTTTGGCTGCTAAAGAGATTTCCCGGTGCCCGTAGTGCGTGAACGTTGGCAACGGGGGGCAAGTTTGATTCCCGCGGGGTTCGCTCTCCCTCCCGGATTTCGCACACACAGCCACAACGCCTGCCAAAACGAACAAACGAACCACTAACGAACCTAACTCGAACTTCCAGCCGAAAGAAAGCCCTACAATATCACCGCTCCTTTCCCGGCACATGCATGCAGCAACTCGCTTTTTCTCTCCCTCCCTCTCGGGGTGGGTATTTTTTAAAGAATAAAAGAATGGAAATAAAAACCGGGAAAATACTTTGTAACATGGGATAACAGTCAGCAAACAGCAAAAACGCATAAGAATTGCACAAAAAAAAGACGCTCACGCTGCAAACAATCAGCACACCGACGTCCTGTTTCCGTTGCCGACGGGTCTGGAGTTTTCTGTGTCATTTTACGGGTTCTGACCCGATTTTCGTTTTTTTTCTTCACTTTTTGCGTTGCCGTCGCCTGTGCGGTTGATTGCTCCTGCGTAGCTCCTGCGTCACCTAGCCCGAACCGATTTGCAAACCGTGAAGGGTTCCGTCCCTGCTAGAGGGACATGGAGGGACGAAAACACGACGCGTTTGATTTAATTATTGCGTAATCGTTGCATTGTGCGTCTCGATACGATCGCATGACGAACAATGGTCGAGGCGAAAACCGAGCAATCAGTGGCGCAACGGGTGGGTCTTTTGGATCGCAGGCCACTTTATGCTCACCCAGTCGAGCCCCCTTTTTTCTCGTAGGCTCTAGTAGTGGTAGTAGTGGTGCAGAATATGACAAGGCAGTTGCAGCGCGTTCTGCAGCGCCGCACCGAACGAGAGCCGTGAAAGAAAAACAAAAATCTTAAGGAGTGTTAAAAATCAATTATCACTGCATGAAACCTCGACCGGACCAGCGCAGCGTGTCCATCTCGGGGCTTTAGAATCTGTTATGGTATGGGCTGGCTGGAAGCGTGCAAGAAGAAGGAATCGATGGGAGAATACCAATACATACAACAACAGCAGAAAAAAAATCCCTCCAGCAAAGCATTCCTATTTGGCACTTTGTTCTCTCATGGGCTTAAGGATTTCTTAGGCACAGCAACATCCTCCGATTCCCATGTGTCTGTCCCTTTGAGTGTCCTTTCGCTTTCGTCCGAATGCATTATGCGATGATTGTGCAGTGGGAAAACTAATCAGTCGTACCCGGACCGGACTCTGGAAACCTGGATGAATTTGATCTCTTTTCGTCACTGTCCGAGTTCGAGATCGTTCGTTTTTTTTTCCAGTGAATTCGGTTTCGGTTGGGCGGGACCTGTTGCTTTTTCGAGGGGACGTGAGATGGATTTCTTGGAAGTGTGGTCCAGCTCATCTCACGGCCAGCACTAGGATTGACAATGAAGCAAAAACGGTTTGCTACAAAACCTTCGGGATACGGGTGTACCGCATTAAGAGCCGTATGCGTTCCGGGCCTGTCCGCCGATTGCTGCATTCTGGGGTGCTGCCGGAATGCGTGGAAGAAAACAGCGAAGCGAAAACCAGAAGGGAAAAAAGGCAGCCAGCGTGGCCATATGCTGATGCTTGGCTTGCAACACCCAGTACGCTCCGGGTTGCTATTGTTTCCTGATGCCGACAACAGATTTCGATGGATTTGTTGCCCGGTTTTGGCTTTGTCTTTTTTTTTTGGTTTTTGCTTACCGGGCATCGAAATGGGCAAAATGCAGTCCCGGCAATTGCAGCGGACCAGCGGTGGACAGATGCAGATTGCGCCCCAACCACAGCAGCAGGTAAATGGGAGGCAGTGCTGCAGACAGGCAGACAGTCAGTTAGCAACCACACAGTTCCACATACCGCGTGCACCGAAAACGCAAACCGGATGGCCGATGTTATTTGGTACAGGTTTCGCTTTTTTTTTCTCTCACTGCTTGCTTTGCTTTTTCTGCGTTCCGTCTGTGCGACTTCTGCTGCTGCATCTTGCATGGAAATGTGCACTTTCAGCTTCATTTGTATTCGCCAAGGACGACCACACGGCGGCGGGGAGTTTTTGTTGATTTTTTTTTCTTTTTTTGTTGATTTGCTTCGGTTCGATGGATGGTTCCAGCTGTGGATGAGGTCATCGGAATCGAATCCGTCACGCATACGCCATATGTGTTGCTGGTTCGTATCCGTTTGGTGTCCGTGTGTGGAAGCAGTAGAGGTCATTGATTGCGAATCTCAACCCTGCGAAGAGATCTTGCTTCCCTCCCTCCCTGTACCAAATGACATTTAATTGGGCATTATCGACGAAACCTTCAAGAACCAAAACAGAAAAACGAACATATTTTACGCGAAACAAACCACGCTAGCAATGAGTGATAAGTGATTTATCACCGCTCCGACACAAACGGCTGGAAATGAACCTAAAACTCACAAGACGGTAAATTAATCACTCGACCACAAATAATTAGTACCGAAAACAAAAACACTCTGCCTCCTGCGGTAGCCGCTACCGCCGCCGCCGCCGCCACCGCCGCCACCGCCGTCGGTGGCCACCGTCCGCAAACAAACGGCCCATCGGCACCCGTCGGCGTTGGCGGGTGAAGGAAGAATAAATAACGAAATGAGCTTGCTGCCGAACGGCGTGAGCAATAAAACCCGGAGGTGTAAAGCATCGATGCAAACAAAACGCATACAAAAACAAAGCAAAAACAAACAGAAAAGCGCGTGCATCATAAAAAGGCGTGAAAGTATGACGAGAATTTGGTTGGAAATTTATGCGAGAAAACTGTTCGCGGGCGCAAGGAGGAAGCGAGGAAGCGAATGGGATCGAACGATGGTGCTAATGCTGGGAAGCATAGCGAGTCAACCACGCTGATCTTCTCTTTCTCACGCCTGCGGAGACGGTGATCGTGGTGGGAAAGCATAAAACGGGAAAGGGAAAAATCTGCAATCAATACTCGATCTACAAACAACAACTATTTACAACTATATGCATTCGACGATCGCGCGGAAGCCGCGGGGATCACACACATGATCGAACAGAAAGACAATCAAAGAGAAGGAGAGAGAGAGAGAGGGAGATAGGGAGCAAGCGAACTTATCCCGTATGCCCAAGATTCCCTTTTTGATGATGGAATGTTTATTTTTGTTTTTTTATTTATATGTTTGTTTCGTTTTTCGTTCTCGTTTTCACCCGCGCGCTCACTCTCTCTCTTTCTCTCACTGTCGGTGCCTGTTTATATGTGTGTTTAATGCAGTCTGCACATATTCTACACCACGACCGTTGTCCAGAGGTCCGAATGGCGCTCTCTCCGGCCCGTGGTTCGTCCTGTAAAGCCTGGCTACTTTCTGGCTTCCGCGGTGGTGGTGATGGTGAAGTAAACGATAATTTATGAGCCTCACTTACATCTATATGCGTAGAGAAGGCGCCATGCTTTCGATTTCCTCTGCTCGAAACCACCGATCGCATATAGTGGGGGTGCGGTGGTGACGGGGGGAGAGAATATTTTATTATGCCTATCTCGAAACGATTTGATTATTGTTTTGATCATAAATTTGACCAACCATCGGCACCTACTTCCCACCCGAACGGTGGCGCCGTGTGTGGAAGACGTCTTTCTCTGCTGCTTCCTTGCCTAAAGTGAAGATTGTTTAATAGTACGGTTGCCCCGGGTATTTAGTTTTTGTGAAGAGTGGGAGGGATGTGGGGAGAGAGGGGGTAGTTTCGGGTTTCGGATGGCAATTAGTGGCGCGGAAGGCTACGGGAAGCTGTGCGAGAGCGAACCGAGCGCAGTGAAAGATATGTTATTTCCGGTTATCTGCAGTCGCTACACGCGCGCTAGATGATGAAATTAGTCTGCGTTGTGGTGGCGTTGGTGTTTGACTATCGGTATCGATTTGGACACTGGGAAATCCAATCCAATCGAATTTATCCTCCGTTTCCTATGCAATTACTGCTTCTTCTCGCCAAAAGGACCATTTCGATGGCATTTTCGTTCGATTCGTTCGTCTGGTGGGAATTAAAAGACGATAGCTTTTTCGGCTCTGTGGGCTCACCCTCGGTGGCATTAAGTCTGGCAAACGGAACTGAACCGGATAGAGACGAAGAAGTAATTAGTAATTACCATTTCAGAACGTTCCCTCGCCCCATTCCGTATCGATGATTCGGGCTTTCGGGGTTCGGGAATTATCTCATCAGCAGGTCCGGCCTCCGATGAAATAATAAACTAACTTGTCTTCCTGCTGGTGCCGCTCACACGGCTGGATGTTTGCGGGGAGAGGTGGGCTCACCGTGCGCCTAATGACACATTTTAATAACATGTGCCGAAAGGAGGGACCGCTGCTCGTACCGCAGCGCAGCGGACTAATAAATGCTCATAATTTATGTAAAACAGAGCCAGTTCCAGATGTCCAGGAGGGCAGGAGGAAGGCTGATGGAAATGGTATCTGTTGGGTCTTCATCTTTCTTGCTTTTGGTGTAGCCCGTGGATGAGAAAGAGGACACAACGATCGCAACGACGACAGCCAGGCGTGCCGTAACGATCCTTACATTGCCGAAGATCCTTTCCGTTCGATGTGTTGTAATTTATTGCTTATCCCTAAAACGATGTTTTAGTCACAGTTTAACACCCAGTGTTGAAGGCGGGAACCGGCATAATCGGATGCATTCGGGCTGGACAGTTCGTTCTAAGTCGAGCGTTAAATAGCGTTCGTCCTCCCGCGGTCGGTCGTTAAATCGATCCGCTTAGGTGGCTGTTGCTGCAACCAAGTGAATAATTGTTTAGCGGCATTAGCGGGGAAATGGTATTTCCTGCTTCTGGTTTCCTTGTGTCCCAGGAGAAGGGTTTGAGGGCCGCCGGTTGCTTTTGGGGAATCACTACAAGACACGTAAGCATCGTACGCTCAAATTACATTAACATTAACGTGCGACTCGCAGTGAACTGCTCACGGAAGAGGCCGATGACAACCGTTTCGATAACATCGAAGCGGACGGACATAATTGTGTGGCCTTTAAGTAGAATTCACTCTAAGCACGCAAAGCATTCCGTGTGTGCCGAAATGCAATCGCATCACATCGTTCTGCTTTGAAGGCAAAGTTTTGACGGATAGTGACAAATTTCTCCCTTAATTTCAAGCTCCCGCGTGCAACTCCAATAAATTGCGACCGAATGTTAATTGACTTTCAATTTTCACTCACTCACCTAATGTTTTTTTTTCGGCAATATTTCGGGTCACATAAAATGCCACATCAAATCTGTAAACGAGCAAGTGGACTGCAACAGAAAGTAAAAACTGATTCTTTCCCCCTCCCCCCTCTCTCTTGCTCTTTCATCGCTGTATCTCAGCAAAGGCCCAGAAGAAAATACCGTCACGACTTAACCGTAACGCGCATTATTGTTGTTATTTCGGTGCTGTGGCGAAATAAAGTTATAAATTTATTGCTCCGTTTCGCAAACGGCATGGCGGCGCGCGTATAGGGGACGGGACGGCGCAACAACGGCAAACGCACGCAGTGCACAAAATCCATTAGGAATTCCTTCGTCCCGTGTTCTGCGCTCCCGCGGATGATGATATTTCATTTTTGTTCATTTTTTACCTATTCTTATGATATGTGCAGCAAGAAGCAAGAAAAAAGAAAGCGCGTGTGTGTGTGCCAGGACAGGACAAAAAATGTTGAAAAATGTACCAAAACACAGCAACGCACGGGGCGGATGGCGGACCCCACACGGAACCCATTACCGAACCCTCTAATGGGCACCATTTCGTCTCCGGTATAAAGCCTGAATTCTCATGAACCCTCACCGGCAGGAGTGGTCCTGATAGGGATTGCCAGTCCGAATCCCTTACGGATCCAACACGAAGAATATCGTCTCGTGTTCGTTCTCCTTCTAGGCTGGAGTAATCCCTACGTAATGCCGATTCCAAATCCATTCCAAATGCGTCCAAACAGCCGTCGTCTTCGTCGTCGTCGTGGTTATAGTCCGTACCAAAAAGCGGCCGTGCGAATGAAGTTATGAAATAAACTAGTCTTGAGCTGCTCAGCGCGTGAAGGTTTTCCATTTCCTTGCGCGCGTGTGCTTGGGTGGCCGTTGGTGAAACGGGAGTTTTCACTCGGTTTTCGGCCCTTCGACTTTGTCAATTTACCTCCAATTTGTAGCAGAATGGCGCGTAGTAGCAGTTGGTAGGCAATTCCAATCCCGGATCACTGACCCGTGCATTATTACGCCCTGAACCTGACGTGTATCCCGCTGCGTGTGGTTCCGGCATATTGCTATTCGGTTGCGGTACGTTATGTCCGATTGGGTGGTTCTTTTTTTTTTCCTATTCCTGCCTCCTTCTCGGGGCAACGTACAAACTGCGTCTGCCAATCTAAGTATGGTTTTTTTTCTTTTGCTCGGAATGTTGTCGTTTGTCGGCTTTTCCTCCAGTTCCGGTACGACGGACTCCGGCACATCCGACGCATTGGTACAAATCCCCAACTTCCTTGTTTTTCACATTTTTTTCTTTCTTTCTTTCCGCGTTCTGCTCTGCTACGGAAGTTGATAGGGTGTCCCCCTTTTTTCGATCTCGCATCGGCCTTATACGTACCGGCGTGTGTTTTGTCCTCGGGTTCTCGATAGGCCCCGTGCCTGCCTCCACGTTTAACAATGATCCGGATGTTTCCTTTTCGATCGTAACGGCCCCGTTTCGTGTTTCCGTTCCGGGAGGCGAGTGCCACAGAGAGACAGAGACAGCAGCGGAAGAAGGAGAAAAGGAAAAAACTGTCACTTTCTTCATGCTTGCGTAACCGAACTCTTAGATTTTCTTTTTTCCACCTTTCCCACCCACCCACCGACCTCGTGACTTGAGCAGTTTTCCTTCTGTTTCGTTGCGTAACGAGTTATTTTTCCGAGCCCATTTCCAGCAGACGGTGGAAACGCAAGCGAAAATGTACTGCCAGAGTACCTCCGAATCGTCCTTGTTGTTGGTTTCCTTAATTTCCGGAAGGAAAACAGGATTGTAATGGGTTTGGAAATGGGAGCAGGCAAAGTAGGGACTGCCACCGTGCGCCACTTCAACTTCACGAGGCGGCCTATCGTTGTTGCTTCCTGTTGGTGGCAAAGGCGGGCGAATAGGAGGAGGAGGATCAGAAAAATATGGACCAGAACCCCGCATCCATACACCAGCTGGATGATGGAGGCTTGTGGTGGTAGTTGAACTGTGAAATAATATTCTCCGGCTAGTCCGTTAGTTTTTCCCGCATTCTCAACCACCTCCCGGTCGCATTAGGCATTTCGGCTCGACTGGGAGCCATTTTGGGGTTTTGGTACATCGTTGGCCGCATTTAACGGAGCGTTGATGAGACCGACCGATACGGTCGTTACGGGTCGCACTGCGTAGTGATGATAGTAGCAGCAGTAGTAATGCTGGTAGTAGTAGCAGTACCTAAATCTGTATTTTTCTCCCACACACAACTTCCCGTCACCACAATACAAATACAAACGAAAAAAACTCCCAGGAAATAAAGCCTGACTTCGGAAGATGGAAGGACACATTTTTCCGAGACTCTTGTTTGATTAGAAGACGGCGGCACCGTAATGCTTTCCAAGTGCAGGGAAATGGTATCGCTTGTCCCTGAAGAATCATCACAGCCGGGTGAGGGAGCGTGAGTCAGGCAATGAAATGTTCCATTTCGATCGTAAGCAAATGACCATTAAGGGAGAGGGAACTGGAAACTGGACCGGACACCGTATCATGCGCCAGCGATCGTAAGACAGGCTGAAAGTGATGTTGCAGCTTCCGGTTCCCTAATCACCTGTTTCTAGAACTCGATTGCGCAATGCCGTCGCCCATTTGGATACCGCACAATGGCCCTTTAAGTCTTTAAGGTTGTTTAACCTCTCACTCCCGAACCCCATTTAGAGCAAAATGACACGGAAGCGAATCGATCCTGTCTGGCGCGAGGACGAGTGGCAAGGAAGGAGGCCGTTTTAAATTCTAATCAGTTCATTTCTCGGTAATGGTACTTTGTGCGGCTGAAACTTCTTTCCTATGGCAAGTGGCTAAGCTTCGGGGCAGAAGATGGCAGCAACTGTTGTTGGCCATAAATACGAGTGGAAAAGTTTTTTATCAAAACAAATGACACTTTTTATCATTTTCTACTTCTCCTGCGCACGCCCAGCACCTCCTGAAAAGGCTTTTCCGTTCCTTTCCAAATTGTCTTTCATCGGTTAGCATAACTCGTGATTTGGCGTCACACAGCCACTAGCGTTAGTGCAGTGGTGCAATGGTACCGTGGTTCTATTTCTCTCTTTCGCTGCCGTTGTCTCTCCTTTCCGTGTAATTGGTACCCATTAAGGTTTAGCAAAGTACAATTCCCTGCGGGATGAGAAAACATGGTGTCCAAAACACGTAGCTTTAAGGCACGGAAAGATGGCTTGATCCTGTCATGTACTCCTGTAGCGCCACCTCCAATGACTCTTCAAATAAGATTCACAGCATGCTGATGGTAAAGAAAAGGAATGGAACAAAACAAAAAAAAACACTTGCACGCACAAACATAGACGCACGCAAGAATAGAATCAAAATAACAAATCATCGTATCATCGCGCAGTACAGCTCAAATGTGCCACCGTGCCACTGATAATTTTATGACTCATGACTTTTACGACGGTTCCGTTAAGGAGCAGTAACGGTGGTGCGCGTGAAGGAACAAAAAAAAATTCGTTCACCTCCTCCTGGACAACGACGGTATTTTGTTGAAGATTGAGGTCATAAATCCATGAAGTCTGGTGGTGCGTCATAAAAATAAAAAAAAATACGGATGGCCACCGGTTGATTTTTCCCTAGCACCGGCGTTCGTTCGTTCACTCGTACGCGCTTCTTCGTTGGCTTCTTTTGGTTGTGTCTGTGGCTTAATCTTGTCATGACACATCATATGGGGCGTATTTGTTTGACTACCAAAAATCACACCTACCTGATATTGCTTCCGCTGATAGTGTAGTATCTCTCCGTTGTAGTATCTTGAATGCCCGCCCTGTTATCGTTCGCTATAATGTTTGTTTTTCTATTTCTTTCTCTCCCGTTCTCACCGGCAGATTCGGCAAGAAAAACCCTACTACGTAGCAGATCCCGAAGTGGACTCACTTGTAAGTATCATCTGCATATAATGCATGTATCATAGCGTTTGGCTTCCAATTTATACTAATAAACCTTTTTTTTTCATTCTCTCGTCTCGTTCTCCCACAGATGGTGCAAGCAATTCAAGTTCTAAGGTTTCATCTTTTAGAGCTTGAAAAAGTAAGTACACGCCCCAGTATATAAGCAAAAAAACAACTCGACTTGGAGGTTTCGTAAACCCATCTTCGTATTTCCGACGTTTTCTTTTCTTCGCGAAAAACGAAAATAACAAATAACTAAGGCATCAAAACGCAGCCCACCTGCTCTACCACACACCCGATTACCGATTGATAGCGGATGCTGCCCTTGACTCGTCAGCAGACTCCTGCTGTAGTGACAGGCGTGTGGTTTGACGGTGATTTTGATGTTTTATATATTTTTATTTTTCTGTTGGCCTCTCGTTGGCTCACCGTCTACCACGGTACCGTCCGTGTTTCTAGCGGTGATCTTCTCTTGTTTGTTTTTAGCTTGATCAGAGATGATCTTCTGTTAACATGTTTCACTTGATGCTGGGTATTTTTCGATTGCGATCGAAACAAGGACCCATTCATTTTTGTCAACTTGCGGAAAAGGTTTTACCTCACTCAGGAAAACACGGTTTCGAATAAATCGTGTAGAAATGGTTAACAATTTTTTTTCAAATAATGCCGATCAAACCATAATGATGATCGTTGTCTGAATTGATCGGTCGAAGCTTCGGTAGTGAACGTACCATATCGTGGTGTAAACGTGTAATTTGTTTAACTTACTGTTTGGGTTTGTGCGATATTATAACGCGTGTTTCTCGTCTCGTTTTCTCCTGCTAAACGTCGTCGATCGTCGGTAAATAACAAAGTGTTGATACGATAGTGTTTACGGTTGAGAACAAAAAAATGCGAACATAACGAAATCAAGATTAAAGAATTATGAAACAGCTCACAAAAACGTAATCGAATGCTCGGTTCACATTAACCTTCCAAACCCATTCAAACGAACGAATGCTACAAACCATTTTTTCGTTCTGTAACAAGAAATACTGGAGTTCACCAAAATTGGCCGGGCAGCTCTATCTGTTTCTAATTATGAAATTAGAATTTATATCTACCCATCAAAGAGACGTAGTAATAAAACGTTCCATGCCCGTTTTTATCCCATTCGCCCAGTCGTTGCGTTGCGTTTTTCTTTCCGTTCCCATCCGTACGTCCCTGGCTCGCACGCGAACGACATTCTAGTGATCGCTTTTTTCACCTGTTTTCTTGCTTTTGAAGGCAGAATGCGCGTGCACGGAAGGGTTCCGACCCGGTTCGCCCCTCGTCGTCCGTCCTTCCCGCCGTCGTATTTATTAGCATCAATTGGGAAATTTGTGCACCGGGAACGAAGGTCAAACGCGGGTACAAACGGGTGGGGTGGGGGGGTCAAAAGACAGTTGCAACGCAACGGATCACCCATAAACGGAGTAGATTGACCGCCGCCGATAACAGAGGTCCGTCCCGCTCCAGATCTTGACGTGGTACCTTGTGGCGTGCGTTCGACTTGAACGCTCGTTGTTTTTATTATTTCAATTCCTTTCCCAGGTGGCGGCACCGCTTGTGCTGTCCATTGCTGGGGCGGCATCTGCGTGTGTTCGCGTCCGGGTACCGGGGGCTACTACTTCTGTTACGCAGACGTGCCGGGGAAGGTACAAAGCACAAATAGAGAACATAGGCAGCATAGCTAGCGCGCGCGCGACCCCTGGGCCCATTTATTGGGCCCATCGGTGGTGTGCCCGGTGTGGTAAAACTGTTCTTCCGGAACATCCTCCCGGCGAAGGAAGCAGAAACAAACACACAACAAAAAGAAAAAAAAGCGCGCACACACACATCTGTGAATGGCCCATCTAGGTAGGGTCCCAAACCGAGGGCGGACGGCGGACCGAGGCTCTAAAGCGCACCGGAATAGAAAATTGGTGAAATGAAATTCTAGTCATGAAAATGTTAATTAATTTTACTGCAACAAATTCGTGCTACTAATCTGTTATACATTTCATTATCATTTTAATTACACCCGGATTGTGTGGGTGTAGTGTAGCCGACGCGGAGGAAGGCGCAGCAATCGCGCGGTGGAGAGCTTGATTCTTTGTTTTGAACTGCCTTGCATGCTTGTTGGGTGGCTATCCGTTGTTCTCTCCCAATTTGTAGCCTTAACTTTGGTCTAGCGACCAAGAAAGGGGGAACGGGTGAAGCGCGAATGAGTCGTAAATTATTTTTCCCCATCCGTTCGCCTCAGCGTGCGGAAGATCGGTGGGATCAACGCCAAGGAACCGGAAGGGAATTTGTTCGCGGAGTTGTTACTATTTCTCGAGCAATGTGCACACAGCATATGTTTTTTTTTGTTTCGCTTTTTCTACGAGAATTAGATGGTGAAAATATCAGCAACGGTTTGGAGCACGGAGTAGAAAAAAGAGTTTGAAAAATGTTGATTTTTGTTTTTTTTTTGCAATTCCTAGTACGCTGATTGAATCCTGGAAAGGACGGCGCCTATGCTGTTGTGATCCGGCACAATGAATTCCTTAGAAACGTGCACGTTGCATTCGTCTCGAGCCTTCACCTTTGCAAACCCTCCCCCCCTCCCCCCCTCTCCCGTTTGCCCTTTGGCGTGTCGGAAATTGCGCCAATCGGTTCGTGATGGCGGCGCCATTCCGCTTCGACATTAATGGCGCGAAAGTAATCAAATAATCCCTCGAATTGGGCAGTTGATAAAGCCCGGTTGACCCTTAACCGACGCCATTCGGTTGGCAATCGCGCACATGTCGTGGGGGGGGAATACATAGCAATACCGAAAACCGTGCAGAGGATGGGAATCCGCGTGATTGCGATAGAATGACGGAAGGTTTTAGCGGGAGGGAAACCGAGGTGGTTTTCACTATCAGGAACTGATCAGCTGACTGATCCGGCACCACCCTTTCCTGGCGCACCTTTGACG